>WMED01003946.1:0-21390 GCA_019650415.1 Pipa parva
ATTTAACCCAGATGGTGTCAAGGTGTTCAATTTAAAAATCCAGTAGGATTCACGTTGTCTATACTGTGCACTTCTGGGTTGGGAAATCTGTAACTGCTGACTTCACGTATGACATCAGTGGCGCCAAATTCAAATAAGGGAGAGCACTGTTACACAGCGCTGTAGAATTGTTGTCAGATCCTATGCTGTGTTTGATGTTTCAGCTGCTTTCAGAACTGCTCTTAGTGCCTTTTCAGCAGTCCTGCTTAACTTCAGCTTCCTCTATGAAACATCTGAGTGTTAGCTCTTCAGCCCAGCCTGCCAGAATATCTTCAGGTCTGTTTCTGCATTGGTCTTGCCTGACAAATTCAAGTGGTTAGTCTTGCTACTCCATGCTTAAAGGTACACTATGCTCCAAGTGATCTAGTGAGTTGTATAGCTCTGCAGATCCTGTATCCACCAGAGTCTCCAAAAGTGTTTCATCCATATACCACCAGTGACAGGTTAACCTGAAGGTTGCAATCAGAGAGACTCCTCCCACAAAGGCCATACCCTCTTGTGAGGGTTTAAAGGTGAAGACTGGAGGCTCCTTAGACTCTGAGCCTCGGCATTATCCTGTGCCAACCCTACTGTGGTAAGGAGAAGCCACTACCCTCCTGTTCCTGTACTTTCCTGCATCTGTCCCTGTTTCAGTATGCCTCAATGCTCCAGAGGCGTAAAGGGCTCTAGTGGCATCTAGTCCCATAGTATCCTGTGTGTGTGTTTCCCTGCATATCACTGCATTCCCGTGACTGATTCTG
Organism: Pipa parva; assembly: GCA_019650415.1. Classification (NCBI taxonomy): domain Eukaryota; kingdom Metazoa; phylum Chordata; class Amphibia; order Anura; family Pipidae; genus Pipa; species Pipa parva. The sequence goes on from WMED01003946.1 coordinate 780, forward strand.
TAAAGTCACAGTTAACCCCCAGAGGTCCGTGACAAATATTCTGTTGACCCACACATTGCAGACACCTTTAATGATTAGAATATCCACATATTAGCATTTTTTAGTAGCAAGACTGAAATCAGTTGCAGGAAAGCCAGACAGAAGGACTGTGACGGAACCACAGGGCTAATATGCAATTTAAACAGCTACTGCATACTTAGCCACTGTTATGATATACTAGAGACTGGGGTAAGTGGATCCTTTCTTAACTCTAAGGTGGAGAGTCTAAAGAATATCTGATCTTCACCTTTAACCCCAGCAAAATGTATGGAATTTGTGGCAAGGGCACTCGCAGGTAACAACCCTTATATTAATCACCCCACAGGAGGTAGCTGGCTGTAACTCTGAAGATGCAACATATTGGATCTAAAACAGCAAAGCTGTAACCTATCGAAGCACTGCAGGGCCTGGCAGAGGACAGAAGAAATGGACAACTGAATTGTAATGAATGATGACTTAAAGTAGCAGTGAGATTCTAAAACAGAAAACACTGAAGCGCACAATTTAAATCTCCCACTGCCAAGTCAGCCTTGTGACAGGCAGCAAGGATTAGCCAGAGAACAGACAGTGTTGGTTGCCTAGCAAAGAGACATAAGCCTGATCACTTCTGGTATTAAGACCATGTTTTCTTGCTTTTTTTTTTTTTGCAATCCTGGAAATAAATTGAAAGATTTTGAAGTTTGAAAAGTTTTAAACAAATAGAAATTGTGAAAACTAAATGAAGATGCTAAAACTTCTGCACAATTTCTAGGTCACTTTTCAGATATAAGCAAATTTCTGATAATTACCATTAATACCTTTATATAGATAGCTAAGAATACAATGAGTCTGTTCACTTCTTTTGAAACACAAGACCGCAGGTAGATATGATATATTTATTGCAGATTATTGCAGTCGCTGAACACTGAGTAATGTTGCAAACATTATGGATGTGTCATTTGTTGGGGAAGGGATACTCACAGTATCTCTGCATTAGTTTTTATCCATACAGTGCAGTTAAAGGCTTCATAACTAAGGCTAACGAACAGTTTGAACTGTATTTCCTTGGTTCTTCTTCCAGCGCCTCTCAGAATCCCTAAATGAGAATTATTATCTTTCTTTTCAAGCCTGCAGGATTGCAACATTTCTCCCTTGACTCCTCAGGGGTTTGGATGAAACTCTCTCTTGATTGTAACCAATAAAAATGTTTAGCAGTTTGTTGATTGGTGTGAGTGGCACTAGGAGTCAATAGGTTTTCACCTTTCTCTAGAACGACCAATGTAAACTAAAGCTAGACCTGTGTTTTTTCAACCTTACAAATGATAAGACTGGCATAAACTACTGTTTTTTTTTTACAGCTACATAGTTCCTACTACTTTTGCAGCCCAGGAGGACTGTCAAATAATGACTGCAGCCCTAGTGGTGTTGCCCCCAAAGTCAGATATTTTTTCTTCTTACCAGATTATCTACTATTGCCCTGGAAAACATCATCTTTAACTTTTCATCATGACATCAGGTGTTTAATAAATTATTAATAAATCTAAAACTTTGCAATAGTCAATGTCCAAAAATAATAACAATTACATTTTTAGATGTGTACAACTATTTCTATTGCTCTTTATTTCCTCTACATACATACATACGTATACAATGTTTTATGTTACCTTTTATATAGGTGCTGTTCTCTTCCCCAAGATTTTAAATAGCACATAAGTCTAGATAGTCAATAAAAGCACTAATAGCATGTTTTTGCTTTCTAAGCTGGATCTTATGCTCTTCATCAATATTAGCCTACAGTATATTACATGCATGTATCTCAGTGACACATGATATTCAAATACATAACTAAACTTAACCTACCTTCCTACTAAACTAACAACTGTCATCTTCCTTCACAGACTGGACTTTTTATAGACACTAAGGTTGAGATACTGATCTTAAGACTTTGAGTCCAAAAGTGTTTTGTATAAAGATATGAAAGGCCTTGGAAAGTCCAGATGCAATAGTATGGTAGAGTAAAGATACTATAACATGGTTTGTGGATATGTTGTTTATTTAACTGTATTGTATACTTAACTGTAACTGTCAACTATGCTATGGGGCAAAATTAACTATTGTGTCTCCTCTTTTTATGAATCTTTATTCAGAAGATTTACAATCTTATTTAAAGGTAATCAGTTGGCAAAAGGTCACTCAAACTTTTCACATCTCCTAGTACATAGTTCTCTCTACCTCAAATATGTATCATACCGCAGAGACACCTTAATATTTTGGTAGTGTAAAAGGGTGGTGTAAAAGTAGTGTAAAAGTGGTGTAATTCTCATCTAGCATTCTACACTATTGATCGCACTTAGGGGCACCCCTTTGTGTGTGTTTATTTTTGTGCTCCTACAGTTACTTTCTTCAGGTTTTCACGTTTGTCTTTTAAATGTATTTGTACATGCTTCTGTTATAACGAGGAGTTCTGATTTAACAAAAGATTTTGTCAATAAATGGTATTTGTAGATCACTGGTGATGGGATCAGAAAGGCTGTTTTTGGTACTTTAATTTTTTATTTTAGCACAAATTTTTCTTTTCCTTGTTGTTTATCTCAGATCCAGCACAACAGTTTTCTATATTCTAAAGCAGTATCCGATTTCCAATCAATTTTGCAAAAACATCAGAATTTCTGTCATTAATGCTAAGCCATCAAAAAATATTTAAACATCTATAGCAAAAAAACATTTTTGCAGTATATTTTTAATTCATCCTTTTGAAATCATGTTTTTCTGACAAATTAGGTGTTAATAATGTAAAAATTTATATATATATATATATATATATATATATATATATATATATATATATTATCTTTTTTTTCAAATATTGTTTTGGTATAGATATTTAAATATATGAATATTACGATAATGACAGAAGGCCCCCAGTCTATAGCCTCTGGAGTATATGGGACGCATAAAGAGTGGTCTTAGTTTTCCAACATGCACCTTTGTCCTGCCCTACCTGCCTAATCCATCCTTCCATCAGGTCAGGAGTCAGCAAAGTGTGGTTCACAAGCCATATGTGGCTCTTTACCTGCCTTGTTGTGACTCGGAGCGCATCTACCAAGCCCCGCCCATGACTTCTGAAAACTCTTCTGATTGGCCGGCAGCGGGTTATGTGATCGGGAGAGTGCACTCCTCCCCCTTTGCGGCTCAAAAAAAATTGTTGCTACTGGAAGAGGGAGCAAAATGGCTCACTCCTCTTCTAAGTTTGCCTACTCCTGCTTTAGGTAGATAAAGCAGGACAGAGGGGTGCATTTAGAGTTTAGGACTACTCTAGAAGCATCATATGTCAGTGATGTCATGGCGCCACCCTCCTAAGTTTTGGTTCTGTGGACACCCATGGCATCTACCGCAACAAGACAAGTTTCTGACCTCTGAGTCACCTGTTGCAACTTTAAGAGGTGTACCCTATCCCCAGTCAATCACAACACCCAGTACTCTTCTGGAAGAAATTGGAGGCCAATCCCAATGTATATGTGTAACTACAAATGACAATATCCTCCTTTAAATCACCAGGAATCGCCCTATAGCAAAAAAAAAAAATCTTTAACGTTTAGCAAAATTAACTAATCCAGCACAAGTGTAGAACTTTTTTTTATTTTTAAAAAATTATATTTCATTTTTTTTAACCCCTAAAAAATAGAAAAGATACTTATATTCAACTACATTTTCCCCATATACAGGATACAAACGATAATTAAAATAATGATAACCTGATAGCATGAGCAAAAAGGCATGAGCATTTGGGAAGAAAAATATTTGAAGTGACCTAAATCTGTTTATGCTCTTAATAAAAAATTACATAACCACTGCCACAGGGTTGCTAGGTTTCAACACGTCTCTCGGAGCTGCATTAAATATTAACATCTCCTGCTGCTTAGGAGAACTTGTTCAAATTCAAGGGCATAGATACTGTTTGACCAATCAGAGGCATGTGCTGTTTCCATGGCAGCAATATCACTGATTCATTCACAATGAAATCCACAAGACTGTTTACAAAATGTTCTAAAAATAACCTTGTTAAAAGGAAGCATTGCAGTTTGCTGCTTATTATTTTGTTACATTTTATATATTTGCAAGAGATTGAAAGGTCATACATGTGTTGGAGAAGTCTTAGATTAAAGAAATGACAACCTGAAGGACAGCTACTTGCAGTACATATTATACAATGCTGTAGATTTAAATGCAGTGAAATCTAGAAATGAGCTATTGCTGTAAATTCAGTGGCATTTAAAGCCCTTTGTGTAGTAAAGTATATCGGATCTTTGATTCAGGACTCTCATCACATCAAAAATTGGGTACACTTTTACATATTCTTCCCAAACTAGTTAACCCTTTGGTCACTCTTTTTTCCTTAAAGGAATATTATCATCTTTAATTCTTTTATTTTTAAATAATCCTTGTAAACAGCTGTACTATTTTCTTGTGTTCAAAGTTACACAGTTTTCATAAAAACAAAAACAGCAAACACAAGTAGCGCTTAAACAAAAGCAGGAGAAATTCCATAGTGCAAAACTGCTTAGTTTAAAAGGTAAATATAAAATGAAAATCTACTCACAAACAAATGATCATAAAAGAGCTCTTCAATAAAATATCTTTCTCAACGCGTTTCACTGCTATTCAGAGTTTGTTACTTCATCAGGAGTAGTAAAATAAATGATCAAGAGGCCAGCAATGTAAAATGGTGAATTCCCGCCAATCATAGCTGCCATAGTGATTAATCAGAACCGGAAATATACACTAAAATGCTGAAGGCATTCAGGGAATTAAATATGGCACCAAGCTCCAAGTTAGATGTAATGATAGGAAGCGCTGGGGGGAAGACACTAGGAAGTGCAGAGAGATGTAATACAAATGTGTTGAATCAAATGAGCACCAAATTAGAGAGGTTATTTATAGCTGAATCTAAGCACACACATGACATTATATTTTTACAGCAATACCTTAAGAATATACTGTACCTAAGGGTTTAAGAATTGAAAAACCTTTCAACTTTCCTAGTGAGAACTCTGAGTTTTTATCTGAATGGAACCACACTTTGAATCAGTGTTCATTGAAACTTATGGACATTATTATAAAAATTGAGAAATTCTAAAATAGATTCAATCAAAAATAGAATAGAGGAAATACAGAATAATTTAAAGGAATTTTATAAAGATGATAAATGCTTAAAGATTATACAAAATATTAACACATGAATGGACAAATTTGATATGGATATCTACATGAGAAAACGTAGTAAGTTCTTTAGAGATAAAAGGGGAACTAATTCTGTATCTCGTAAAACTCATAGATATGATTCTCCTGATTTCAGGAACAGAATTTCCACACGTTGGGGAAACATATGGTGCACGTCCACGTAGAACATCAAGTACAAGTGGCACTGAACAATATGCCAAGGACACGCAGGTATTCTCTTACTGATCACGCCGAACCTTCTACTAGACACTGATTTGTCTCCCGTGATAAGTCAGTTTCTACAACAAGGATTGATATGGCTATGTCTAATGTTTCTGATAGGGGTAATACTTCCTACAATTATAGATCTAATAGGGATCATTATCCCATCTTTACTAAACACAAGAAAAGTAGTAATTCAGGATTTGTCCCTGATGGAAATACTCAATCCAAAGATCCCAGTTCACCCTTCACACCTGAGTTGTCAAAAGATTTTTTTAGAGTATCCTATACCTTTATTTCTATTATCTGAGTGATATGGCACTATTTTGCCCGTTTTTGTGCGATTTATTATTTAGTTGGTTTTTTTTTTCATAAAAATGACTATTAATATACCATTTTCTGCAGTCTTGCATGTCTTGCATCTGAAGCACCGTGCTGATACATTCAGTTTGGCTGCAGTGATGAAAGCAATAGTTTTATTTAATTCAACCATAGTCAGAAACAGGGGCTGTGAGGCTATATCTAATCTCCATTACAAGCTGCTTTTAATCATTGGTGATAGCTGTAAACTAGCAAATTCCTGCTTTCATCAATCTCTTTACTTTTGGCAAGCAGTGTGGAGTGTGGGTGGATAAATGACTATTTTTAATGGTGCCACAAAGGGATTGTACCAGGAGTAAAACACAGCCAAATGCTAGTGTGATCTCAGCCCTATTATTTCCTCTCAACCTTTTATGTCAATTCCACAAACTCCTTGGCCACTACAGTTATCAATCTTCACGTCTTGATTGCTGGATATTATGGATTTCAGCACCATCTCTATGCTGATGACTTCCAGCTTTACATTTTCTCTCCTGAACTCTCACCTTACCTTCTAACTAATATCGCTGTCTAATAGATGTTCTGTCATTTATGTCTTCCTACATTTTAAAACTTAACCTCTGAGGAACTGAACTTCTGGTGTTCTCACCATCCTCTACTTTACCTCTGCCTTAAATATCTATTTTCTTTAACATCATCATTCTACCTACACCACAAGCCTGTTCTCTGCTATCTCTACCTCAAAAATCTATATCAATCTATATGCTTTAACAACACTATCATTCTACCCACAAACTCAAAGGCTTTGTATAATTTTGATAACCACCAACTCTACCTTTTTAAAAGTACTGGTAAAATAAGCATAACACAAGCCACTAAGTTTGGGTCTGAACCTGGAACCTCCTACTTCATGTCCAGTGACTCAGCTGCTGAGCTGTACAAGCTTATGGGGGTTATTCATCAGAACCTGTAGTAATGCATAGTAGAAGGAATCTGCAAAACATTACATCAACACATAATCAGCAATATGCATATTTCTATCAAATGCAACAAAATTGCACCTACTACATAACACTGTATGACCCCCCCCCCCCACCTGGGTACTGCCACCCACCTCAACTAAGGCATGGGGGGGTTTGGGGGCCAGTCTTGACCCATTTTTATTTGCCTTTCACCAACATGCCCAACACTTAACAGAGTGAAGGTTAAGAACCTATGAACTTCTGTATAAGTATTTAACTATTCAGCTTGCCAAACACCACCTTGGAAACCAGGGTAGTATACTCCTGACTTGCCAATACAGGATGAGGGTATAGGGTCCTTTGGACCCCTGCAAAAATATTTAAGCATGAACTTTTATCTTTATGGTGGTGATTTCTTATACTGCTGGTTTCAGCTTTGGAGAAACATTTATGCTGTGCTTGATTTTTAATTAATCACTGTTGTTTTGGCTGTTTGGATAACAGATGGGCACAGTTCAAGACTATCCACATATTCAGTAAAATTTCCACCACACTAGACACCACTTTGATTGCTAATGACAACTTTTCAGTTCAGTGTACTTTACTTTTGCCAATACTATATACTATGTACTCTTATTAATAGGCAAAATCTGTTTACTACGAATTGAAGTGGACCAGATTGTAGCAAAGTGAGTTGTTTTTAGTGAATTATACCCTGTAAACATGTAGAACATTAATATGAGCTGTCTCCATGGTGGGTGCTTCTCATCTGCCACCAGTGCTGAGAGGCATCAGTGACTCCATAGACTCATAAGCTTTATAATTGCATGCCACCTTTGCACAGAACGATTCCAGTCTAGTTACAGTATACAAATAATGCTCACTCCATTCCAAATTTTAAAAAATGCTAGTAAATATGCTGCTGTGCAGTGAACCCTGCTTGTTTCCGGTTGCCTGAAATATGGTCTGTATGAACTCTTCAACAGAGTCATTAAACCAACTACGAAATGACGTCTCATTACTTCCTGTTTCCTTTGCCTAATTTGGATGTGTAGTTACAATGTACAAGCAATCCACACTCCCTTCCAAATAAAAATAAAGCAAGTGTGTGGCTGGGTACTGGACACTTCTTGATTTTACTACGATACCTGCTGGGCACCTCGAGATCTGCCTGAACTCTTTACTCAAACCACAGTCATATAAAAAAAAAAAAAAATCTAAAAATAATAAAAAGCATTTAAAAAAATGTGTTCCAGATGGCTGTATAGAAACCATTACCATGTGCAGGATTAGTATAAATTATTGTCATGAGAATGTATAGATAGTAGATTTTGAATAATGTGAAGTAAAATCCCTGGAAGTTTATGATTTGCAACATAGAATATGCAAAAGATAAAGTATGAATGTATGTATGATTTTTTTTAAAGGCCACTAAGTTATACAATGCTGTATAAATACCAGGTTATGATTTAATCCTTCAATCCAATTTTAAATTATAAATTGATTCAAAAAAATTTATGGCAATAAGTAAAATAGGTAAATAAGGTCAAAATGTAGTGATTGGTAATCAGTCTACTACAGGCATTTCATAGAAAACAGCACAAATACACATTTAATATGATGTCTGCAACACATTGTAAAATAGTATGCATTGCAAGACTGGGAAGTTTGTGTAAACAAAACAACTGTTTTAGATGATACGTGATTAAGTATAAAAGTAGCATTTAGGAATGACTCGGTCATTTATGAGATAGGGTGCGCTAATCTTTATGAGCAAGTAGTCCAATAGTAAATAAATACATTTCTCAAAGAATGATTACAAGAACTTTCATTATCTGTGGTTCTTAACATTATTAAAAGCTTTAAAGAATCCAAAGAAAGTTCAAAACCAAAACCAATTTTGAATGCCCGTAACCTTTGATCCCACAGAAGGCACTGCATTAAAAAACAGCATGCTTCTTTAATATATAATCACGTGGACTCAGGAATACTTTGGAAAACCCTTGTCAGCAAATACAGTTCATCACTACATCTACAAAAGCAGGTTAAAACTCTGCTGTGCAAAGCAAAATCCACATATCAACAACATCTAGACATGCTGCATTCTTCTCTTTCTTAAAGTTAGTCTGATATGGACTGACACAAAGTGGAGACAAATCCATCCTTACATTTTTTGCTATTTTTTTTTTTTTGTACAAATAATGTACATTGTACAAAAAAATTTCTTGGCATGGTTTAGTGGTGTGTTGTAGCAATGGAGTGGGTAATTTACACATTTTCAAACTGAGTTTCTAATACAAGGGGTAGAGTTTTAATCCCACATTACTCTTTGTTTTCAAAATTTCAGTTAAGTTTGCATTAAATTCAAACCCTAATTTGAGACTTTGGATATCAATCAAATATAGATTTTACACAAATCAGGGCTTGGTTTTAATACTAACCTCATTAGAATTCAAACCCTCCTCAAATTGACAGTGTTGGATTTGTTTGCCTAAACACAAAGTGTCCCATTAACTAAAGGCTGAATTGTCACATACAGTGACATATTTGATCATCTATTCCTTGTAAGTGAAACAACATTTTGGGTATTCATCATTTTTTAATTATTATTAGTATTTATTCATTCTTGTATAGCGCTACTATTTTACGCAGTGCTTTAGAGATTCATAATTTGCTTCAGTCCCTGCCCCATGGAGCTTACAATCTAGTTTTCCCTATTTGTTCACACACACACAGATGTATGTTTTTGGATTGTGGGAGGAAACCGGAGTGCCTGGAGGAAACCCATACAAACTCCATGCAGATGAATTGAACCCAGGATCTCAGTGCTGCAAGGCAGTGGAGTGAATATACATATTTGGCATTGTCAACTGAAAGTGGTCAATTGGAATTACGACAGGGTTTCTGTTAGTATTCTGATGAAATTTCTCTCAAAATGTTTAGAAAATGTGTTGAGCAAGTGCTAACATAAGATGGGAATTGTCTGAAAAACAATTGTTAGAATTCATGGGGCTATTCTCAGCAACAATACCAGTGACAAAAACATACAACAAAAAATTATATTGCCCTATCTTATCCAAATATATACATACTGCCAGTATTTTGAAATGAATATAGAAATGGATAGTTACAGTAACATTGACTCCTATAAACAGATCCTTGTGAAGGTGACATCATTTTGCTACCATACACCAGTTTATGATGAATTTGCTGCAATAGGCCACTGCTTATGTTTACCTGACTATTTTCAGAAAGCCCTTTGAGACAGTTCTCATATTGTGGCAAATTTATTTTGAGGCAAATTAACTTTTTGAGAAATATAACCCTAAATATTGTTTTTAACTGAATACAGGTCAACCCAGAATTTGCAAGTCATTTGTGCCTTTTGTTTACATTATTCTTACTGTCTCAAGTATACTGTATATGCTTACCCTGCATGAATACTGTTCTCAGCTAATGATTGTGGACCAGATAGGAAAGAGGGCTGCATTGTTTCACAGAACTTAATATGCTACTGAAGCACAGAGAACATTTTGACTTTGGGTATACAGTTTTCGAGCTGCAAGCCAGCTCTGCTTTGCCCTAGATTTACAAGAAACCCTTAGCGGGTCACACGACATGCACAATCTGCACATTTAAAGCCATGGTCATCAATCTGCAATTCTCCTATTTATAAATGTTCTTCTATATGTAAGTCTATGAATACTACAAACTGTTCTCTGTTTATGTAAGTGTGACTCTGTAATACAAGTTGACAGGATATCAAGGTTATTTCAGGTTTTGCTGTCTCCGGGGTCACAAGGCTTCTGTTATGAATTTTAATCCATTTTAGCATTCCTAAGAGTAACTATTAAGTAGGGCAACCACTTAACTGTTTTCTCTCCATTTGCATGTCAAGGAAAGGGATTAAATAACTCCCAGTACAGAACCAGAATTATTTCTGCACACTGTAGCTTTGCAAATGAAAAAATAACTTCTAAAGAAAAGCTAGGCAAGATAGTGTCCTTAAAATTAAGTTACTTTTGGCACATTTTCACATCATGTGGAAACTAATTTATAGTAAATGCACTGCAGTGCCATCAAGTTATGACAGTATTTGCAGCTTTGAAGGACAAGTAACATTAGAAAAATGAAAATGATTTCATTGCATTAATTGCTTTGGCAGGCCTCGTATTAATTTCCTGAAGTCTGAAAAATATTTGCTGTGAAATTGATGCCTCTCTCTTGTTGAACTTTGCTTGCTAAACACTAATAAGGGTAGGTCCTAAACCGTTAATTCAATATAATGTGGCATGTGATAACAGAAGGGTAAAAGGGGGACTAATGTGGGGAACCCAGCCAGATTGCAAACCCAACCAGTCCTACTTATGCTTGACAAATAAATCCGACTGACTGCTGGATGCTGAGCAGAACCAAATGCAAGGGATGAGGAGTTATTTTTAAAAAAAAGTAGCTAATCCCTTTCAAATACATTAATCAGAACAGGTCTGTTTACATCACCACTGATTAAAAAGGACATCAGCTAACATACTAAGCAACATTTATTATTACACATCAATAATGCAAAATGTAATGCTCTCCATCCATTGTTTTCAAGGAAAACCTCAAAGCTGGTCAAGCCAATATGGGCAGAAAATGGCATTGCATTTGTTTTGCTTGTTGCTGTGGACCTCTCTGTTTTGCTTCAGTGGCTCACCTAGTTTAATAAGTTTGAAAGCTTTGGGGATGACTCTTTCTTTCTATTGTGCATTTTTCTATTATTTCTTCCACCCTCTATATGAGTGTCTACCAAAAGATAGTTCCCTGAAAAGGAGCTGCTTAGGTATGCACTCAGCCTATGGATGATGCATCCTAACTGTTGGGCTGGCTAGCCTTTGTAACTTTGCTGCAAGGGCATCCCCATGGTGTGGCCCCTAGGACAGTCACACGCTGGAGTATTGTGAAGCGAGCAGCCAAGGAGGGAACAACAGGACATGTAAGGTCAGAGTTGTAGCAATGGTTCAAGGCAGGCAGAGTACAAAGCCAAGGTCAGGATCTGGTAATACAGCAACAGAACCCATTCTGAAACACAACAAAGTGAGTCCTATAATCAGGCAAACACAGACTGCAAATGCAATTTGTCTATACACAGACATCTGCAGGGACTGGCTGGCAGACGGCTTCCATGTAGGTCTGATCAGATCCCAAAGGATTCAAGACACCTGTGCATGGTTGGAAACAAGGGCAAGGCTTATACTAGTTTGGGAACAAAAAACCCAGAAAGGAAAGGGATGCCAAAGTCTCCTGTATCACTGGTAAGTTTACGGTAGTGTGTGGACCGATTTGCTGCATAGAGTACTTCAGTGTATGGTACTTTTGTCTTGGCTTGTGATGTGCAAAATACTTCTTACATAAATCTTGTGAAAATGGTTGAGGATCCTTGCATGCCCCAAATGGTTTCACAGGCATAAAGAAGGGTGGTAAATATAACAGATCTGTAGACCCTTGTTTTGTTGCTGCAGTTTGGACCATTTCTTCAACATTCCTACGTAAAGTATCACATTCTGCCAAAAGAAGAACTTGCCTTTGCTATTCTGCATTTAACTTTTGTATCTGTTAAGAATGCACAGCTGGGATAAGTGAACTGGTACTCTACTTATAGTTTTTGACTTTTAATTATTATTTTAGGTTCTGTATTTATTTTGTGTATGATTTTAATGTTGATTCACTTGTAAGTATCTCTTGTGAACCCTAGAGAGTTTAGGACCACATGGGCCATAACAAAGTCATCCTCAACACAGTCTGCAAACATGGTATTTCACCAAATTTAGATTTCTAAGTCATCTTTGGGTAATCTTTGCAGGGATTGTTTCTTGCCCCAGTGATTCTTCTCATTGTCTTACTTCCTTGTGTCTGCCTATTGAGTCTGATGTTTAGTTTCATTTTGGGAAAATGAGGCAGCAATATGTTAAACCTTAAGTGCATGATCTTCTTCACTGAGGCATTCAGCCTGTCTTTCCTCCTTGCAATAAAATAAAGCAATCAATAAGATATCAATGCTTAGAGCAGAGTGCATCCAGGAGGTAAATCTATGTGTAGGCAGAAGAAGGATGGTGTTAGTGATAGGTAGATCATGTACTACACAATTCTTTACTAGAAATAGACTGTCTCTCTTACATTTGCCCACTCCATCCCTAAACTGACTAAACCTGCAGAGTTGCATCCTACGCTTGCATTGAAGGCTACAAGCAAGATCAATAAGGATACCTCTAAATTATTGGTGCTTAGTATGTGCTTATTCTCATCTTTTATTGCTTTGAGGAGATAACTGGAAATAGTTACCTTGAAATTATATTTCCTGCTTTGTACAGGCACATCATTAATTGCTATGGTTGCACACTGGTAAATGGTCAATCATAATGAGTCTGTAAGGAGCACTGGTGTATAAGGCAGAGAAAGGTGGATGGATCGGCTACTATATGCAATTGTGGAGACTATTGTGCAGCTGATATACAACTAGGTGGGTTACATATCATAAACCTTTTAATGGAATTGCCACATACTACTTTTGGAAATGCCAAAATGCTAATTTTAAATCCATCTTCAATCACTGTGTGCAACTGCTACATTTCATCTCCACAAAATACACCTTTGTCACTAATGGGAAATTTTATTTTCAGCATAGAACCTTTATAGTTCTTTTATAGTTTATATTTAAAGATCTGCTGATAGAAATCTATGTTGTGTCTATGATTGAAACCAAAACCTTTAAGTGCTCCTTTATGAATATTGAAGGACTAAGCAAGCAACATGTCTTTAATAATGATTTTTGTATTAATTTGCTCTTTTGGTGCAGTTAAAGCATGTTGGCTAATTTGAAGATAATCATAACAAATTAAGCCACATGCTGGTATGAGCTATTTACCCTTCAGAGCCATATAGTGCAAAGTTGGACCCATGTAGACTGCCATTTCAGCCTATGCACATCTTATACAAGGTGTAGCTAAATTGTCTTTATATGGATAGAAAGTGGCAGGTATTTTTATTTGCAGCATAGATGCTTTGTAGTTTATACATACTTTATAATTAAATATGTGCTGAAGGAATCCATGTTTTGGTTATGTTAGAAGCCACATCCTTCATGCACTTTTATGAATACCATTTTTTGTTTAATTATCTGGGTAGGAGAGCTCCCATTTACCCACTGCTATAAAGCAGGTATAAGCATTGGTACCAGCAAGATGGTTAATATGGATATGATCATACCAAGCAAAGAGAGGAGCAGGAATGGTCTGTTTAAACTTCAAAGCTATGATTAGGACTCGTGTATGGATGTTGTCATGAATGATCTTACACGTGTATTTTACAAATTATGTGAATAGGTTGTCTTCTTTTTGGTATAAAAAGTAGCATGCACTTTGACTCTCTCATCATCACCTGTAGTAGGCAGATAGTTTTAGTCATTTTTTGACATGCCATTGAAGTGACTTTCACAAAGGTGCTTATTTAAGTTATGGAGACAAAGTGAGCTGGTAGGGAGACTTAAGCACATGCTCCCAGGGAAATAAGTGCTAATTAGTCTCTACAGAAAGGAATGAATTTTCTTGCAAATGTAACCATGTAAAATTACAGTGATATACCTCTGCTGTATCCCTTTAGCTGAGGAGACTAATTTTCACAGATAGATCAATCGATCAATAGCTTGATAGATAGGATTATGAAAATGACAGCCTTAAAATACTTCCACTGAGCTGTGCATTTACAGCAAGCTTTCAGTAATAGTGATATTGGACTTACTTTAGGTCTTCTGTGTGCTATATGGACTAGTTGACTAAATTTAAATATTGAGAAGAGAATAATATCTTACTGCATATACTAAAAGTATTATACTGTGTGTTGCAAAATATACTGAAAGTATTACATTTTATTGTTTATCCTAAAAGCAGAAGAGATTCAATATTACTATTATTTGATTATTTGTTTCAGACTAAATTGAACCAAGAACGCGTCTTACGATTGGTACAGAGAAGCAATGCCGGGATAAGTGGGATTTCTGTATCTTTCTTGAAAAATGAAATGAACTATGGATAGAAATATTTGAAATATCTATTCTTATATTGTAATCTGTATAGTGTAGACTAGGGTTTATATGAGAACCTCTTTTACAAAGGCAAGAGTGGTAACACTGAAATGAGCCATGGAAAAAAAATCAAATAATCACTTTTGCAGGTATGCCTCATATAGTAACAACAGTGAACACAAAAAGTAATATGAATTCAATAGCGTATTAATACAAGGATATTAGAAGCAATAAGCAAGGCAGAAGGGAATGAAAGCATGTTGGTTATTAAAATTAGATTAGTGAAGAATGTCATTAAATAACTACAAGGCATGCAAAAATAATTTGCAAAAAGAAAAATACATTATAAAAGAGTTGCTAGGAAGTTCCAAAGAATTAACAAATTCAGATTGGTGACAAAGTCCCAAATAGTTTCCCATTGAGAAAGTATATGAATCTCAATCTGTAATGGTAGGGAGTGGGACCTTTATAGAAAAACATTGCTAAATGTTCCTCTGTCAACTGATTAATATTGATTTATTTTGATGGAGAAACATTTTTATTGATCCTTATCCTTATTAAATCAGGGGAATCAAAAAAGTACAGGAATGAAAATTGACAGCAATATGGGGTGGAACTAATCGATATGGCCGAAATGGTCTGAGTAAATATGCCCCATATATTACTATATCTAAACAGGTTATGAATGCACTTGGCTCAAATGGCATCCACCTACTAAATCCATGATTTTATCAGGGTCATACCCTAACAATGGTTCACTTTTATATTAATGCTTTAAAAGAGAACAAGATCGTACATACCTGAATTGCCTTTCCACTAAAATAAGTGAGGTCAGATCAGGGAATTTGAAGTCACATTTTAGATTTTGAAAAAAGGTTTTAGACTTTTTTATGTAACAAATAGTGTATAAATTATGGCTCAGGGACTAAGGTAGAACATTTGTATTGTATAGAAAAGTGTGTAGGAGACAGAGAACATTGAAGTATTCATTATTTACATGGAATATGGTAATTTAACTAAAGCTGCTGTGTATAATATAGCATGGGTAAAGTTCACATATTTGAATGTAAGGATTCACAGCTATGCATCTGCTCAGTTCAGAAATATATTTGAATTCTATCGTGGATTGTACAGACAAATGTCAGATTAACCTCAATAAAAAACAGAGCAGCATTTAGCACATATGGCTACTGTAGGCAGTATATTTTTGTATGCACTATGTGCAGTGAATGCACCTATCTTAATCAGTGGAGAAATAGTAAATATTCACACAACCCAAGAGAATGAGCACTTTAAATATGAGATACATGTATTACATTTAGGTAAATATAAGTTTCTAAATTGGAATGATAGTGAGAATAGTGGAAATGTTGCAGAATAGTCATAGTAATTATAGAAAAAACAAGCATTTGAAGCAGAGTTTCTGAGCTAATGTTAGACCCTCCTCCTGTTATTTCTGTGCAAGCTTTACTTATATGTGTGTAGCATTTGGATTAAACAGCTTTTGACTCTGAGCTGTGTTAGGCTGAGCTGCCTTGCACTAAACTTCCTGAAGAAAGTAAAAGTGAATTTTCATTGGTTTCATGCTAAGTTAGTGAGTAAAGACCTTGACTTAGGGAGGAGAGAGAGAATTAGTTGAAAGCCTCTGCTCCAAGCGCTCATATTTTCTTCAATTGCTTTGACTGTAGGCCTAAACCTATCTTTATCTCTATTTTAACACTTGTTGTACTTAATACTACATGGCCAATAAATAGAAAGCACTTTTACTTTTTTAACAGGTTTTAGTTTCCCTTTAATAAAGTGAAATATAGTCTGTATGAATTACATATACTGTGGTTGTTTTGATGTGCGGATGAATTAATTAAATGCTGACAGGAAAATAAGATAACTACAGAATGAAGTGACAAGAACACTGGAATAACCGGACACCCAGGATTTGCTGTCTTCTTGTTTTGCAGTGGCTCAAATGTATAAAATTATTCAGCATAATGTTACAAGGTTAATCATTTGCTGCTTTTATTCTTAAAGAAATGCAATAAATGTGTGCATACCACATATTACATATTTACAAAACATAGTAGAGTATATTACATCTTATAAAGACCTAGGGAGTTATTGACTAAAGTCTGAATTGTCAAGTAAAGGTGTGTATTCAGCACTTTTCCATATTCGGGTATTCAGCAAACTCTGCGATGTGGCAAATTTGCCAGCTAACAACAATGGCACACTACACAATAGACTGCTACTGACGCTGTCACAAATTCACTATGGGAATACTGATGCAGTCGCGAATTTGTTATGGGAATACGCTGTTTAGTCAATAAGGAGTAGAGAATCAGAACATAGTAACCCAAAGTGATGAGAATTCACTTTGACAGTCAAATTCTCACCTTGATCAATAACCCCCCTAGTGTAGTGTGACCAAGTTTTGTTGCTTTGCTTTTTATTAGGAAGATTTTAGTGGATGTAATTGCAAATCACCATTAAAATGACATAACAAATGATCATATGTAAGCTACTCTTTGTGCAACAGTTTACGCTGTCAAGTAACCAAATATTGTGTAGTGAACCACCCACTAGAAAATAATTATCTAAAGTATATATATACCATAATATTCAATACTGCAGTCTGATTAAAACCCATGTTTTTGTACACAATGTTGATATGATCTCTCAATGTTCACTTGAATTTCCTCTAGGGGAGCTTATTTTATCGAACCTTACCATAACCTTGCTGTTATGGAGCCCATTTTCTAAATAAGTAATGTATTTATGTGGCCTGGACGAAGATTTGGATCATGAATAACTTAATATAATATAGCAATAATATTAAAATAAGAAATTACGATTGTACTCTTGTAAGATAACCAAAGTTTAAATTCAGCTGGCACTTGCGAGTTGAAAAAACATGCTATTTACAAGTATTGCTTATGTTCTATTTATTTGACTTTTATACTTTCTTCTTCTAAGCAGAAATGTTTCATATAAATTGGGTATGTCTTATCTTTCGCATGCTCCACTGTACATTCTTCTCTAAATGGCTCTTATATTGGTAGAAAATCATGAACAGGAGAATAAAAAGGAAAGCATCAAACAAAACACAGCAAGATTTATTGCGGCCTAAGATGCACACTGTAAACAATAAACTAAAATGATTCTCTGCAATATAAAGCTTGTTACCATTCTAGGGAAATATAATGTGTCTGAATATCTATGTGACTTGAGTTGTAAACAGTAAAGATATCCAAGCACCTTCATATTTAGAAACAGAGATATGTTATTGCCCCATTGTTTAAGTGATGGAGAATTACTTCGCTTTTTTTCTCTCACTTATAAAAGTGTTTTGTTTGTTTGGTTGTGCTATTCATATCGCAAAACAATTGCAATAAAAAAATGCTAAACAATGAAAAAAAAAACCTATTGTAAGAAAAGGGTAAAACTGAAATAGGAATATAGGATATTGACATTTTTGTATTAAACACTGTTGACATTTTTTTGATTTGACTGCTTCAAATTCATTTTTAGTTGACAAATTTTTAAAGGAAATTTGCAACATTTTTATAAGTAAATGAACATGAATTCTCGCCCCTTTTTACATAGGCCGAATATATGATGATATACAAACAAATTCAGTCCTCTAACATGACAGTGGTAACATTATATAGTACTTTGCTAGTTTATTTTAATACATTTCAATAAATACCTGTATAGTGTTAATGCAATAATTGTATGTTTTCACAACTCTGATATTCAGAAAAGAATACAAGGAATCTTCAAAGTGAAACTGACAAGTTATTAATTTCATTTAAACAGGCTGTAAACCATACTTAAATAGATTGTGTTATGTACTTTAAAGACAAAATGGATATATAAAAGGAAAATGTACCCAATCTACCTACCTGTTCATGCACCCTACCTACCTTTGTAACAGATGATTAGCTATTTGCCATCATATCCTCTCCTATATCAAATAATCTCTTAGATTACAGAATTATAAAATAGAAGTTAGGGTTAAGGTTGTAAAACAACTGTTTTACTTTTTGTTTTAAAGAGCCATTTCAGTAGACTTGACATTGTAGCAAATTGTCATTGCATTGTGTTGGTTCATAATTTCCTAGGTTAAATAATCCATGTCTGTATATGATTAGGAATTACCCTAATGAAGTACTTTACTTTGATCCCTTTGATACATTGTTAATAAAGAAAACATGTGGATTGTTCAGATGTTGAAAGGGTCTAGACAGGTTCAATGCTATATAAAATCAAATTACTACTATAGTGCTTCATTTACTGTGAAATGCCCAACATAACAAAATTGGAAGAGCCCTACAAAGAAAATGGTTTATTTGTATCCTTTCCTAGAAGAACACAAATGCAATTTTATTTCAGACTTTAATGACTGTGAAGATCATTTCCATGAGCGCTGAATAAATTATCTCCCGCACACATGGCAAGCACATGATTTCTACTTCTGATGTTAAGCAAATTGTTCCTATAAAAACAATACAAGCAAAGAACACGCTGAACATTTGGATACAGGAAAATGTAATATGTCAAAATACTAACATTCAGGCTATGTGTTAAACCTACTGCTATTTCAAAGACAACTGATAAGCGCTCCCGTTATAGCAATTAATTCTTTTGAATTGTGAAATATAAAATGATTTTAGATCTCACAGATAACATAACCACTACAAATTATGTATTAATACAACAGAAGTCATTTCTGTGGCTGATGTTTTTATACAAGATATTTAATGGTAGGTATAGAATTGTTATAAGTGTTTTACAAATTGTTTCCAACAAACAACTGAAGCGTGCAGATAGAAGCTCCTCATAGCAATGGTTTCCTTTCTGCCCCTGCTTGTGATTGCATCCCTATTGTTGGCTCCTGTAGGTAAGCCCTTCTCTCCTTGATGGCTCAGGGTTATTTTGCAGCAGAAGCATTGTAATTTTATCATGCCTCCTTTTATTTTGTGTGTGGCTGCTGGAATGGAAACATTGCTGTGCTGTGGTTTTCTGATTTTTTTTTTTAAAGTTCTTTTATTAAATGTCAGTGTTAAACAGCTGGAAAAAAAAGGACATTTGTATTTTGAAAAAGGTTTTTAACAAATGGTGAAGGATCACCTTAAGAAGAGCTAAGAAAATAATGTGTCTCTCAAGATACTTTATTCATCTGGCCAATTCATATCATCTTATTCATTAGCATAATTAAAAGGGTGCTGCAGCTTAAGAGATCTACAATGGGCCTCCCTTCTCCTGCAGAATCCCACCCTCCACACCAGAACATTTACTTACCATAGGGTACTGAATTCATAGACTTTGGGGGAAGCTGTTGGAGACCACTGTGACCAAAGGTGATTTGCCCCTGATTTCATGCTTTTTGTCATTGTCTTGACTTGTATAAAGCTTCCGAGCTAGAGAGCCTGATTGGTAGATAGAGTGAACATTTGTTGTTACTGTTAGCATTATAAATATAAGTATCCTGTAAAATCTCAGGCAGCCTCTAACTCAATTAAGATTCTAGTGGAAGTTTAAATCAGTAGATGCAAGTTACAAAATAGTAAAATCTATGGATAGCTTTGCATTAAAAGGTGCATTCATTTATAAACATGATTGAAAAAAGTGACTTTCAGACTTAAGGGGGTAATTCAGCAAAGTCCGATATGTTGTGTTATGGTGTGAATTCGCGTCTATTCTCTACTTCCCAGTATTCGCTTATAGACAAAATCTGTGAAGTGGCGAATTTGCGACCAATTAGGAAGACTACGCTACAATCCGAGCGACTGCGACATTCGCTAACATACGG
>WMED01003947.1:0-15739 GCA_019650415.1 Pipa parva
ATCGTTGGAAAATAAATCGATACATCAATTAAATAGATGAATCGTTACACCCCTATTAAATATCGTTATGGATATTTACCTAATTTAAGGTATATCAATATCAATATACTAGGAGAAAAGCCTTTGACTGGAAAAGGCAGTACAGGGGAACAAAGGACATAGGAACTTATGGGGGACCCTGGTGTGTTTGTAGGAGCACCCACAGCTGAGGAAATGTAAAGCACCAAACAAATGGTTTATATTAGTTAAACAAAGTTTTGTTCTGTTTTCTATTTCTTCCTAAATCCCTGTGATGGAAGCAAATACAGTGGTTTAATGTGTATGTATTTTTCATAAAATAAGTTTCATTTTATGCTTCACAACTTTTTACCATTTTTTTATATAAATAAAAATATCTTTTTTTTTTGTCACAAATTTCCTTCTTTGGCCATTTACAGAGCTCAGAAAAAATTCACTAAATGGAGTCAATGGAAATAATGTAGACACAGTCACCAATTTCATGTGCCAGGTCTTTAATACAGGTGAAAACATGTCTTTCCACAGGTATCTTGATGAGTTTCATTGGGCTTGCCAAGACTTCAGCTTACAATGGTCACAGTTAAGACATGAAATGTTCATGTATTTTGTAAGTGCATCAATCACTTAGTTGTATCATTATAAAACACATATATGTGTACATTTCTGTTACCACTTGCTAATTAGAATTATGCCTGCTAATTGTCATTTCTGCATGTGCAAAAAGCATTTAAATCCACATTTTGTAGTTTAAGAAAAGAAAATAATTTTACATGGTTTAATAATTAAAATCTGAATACTATTGTGAATTACTAAGGTAAAAATTATTAGTTGGGACCCCATTAGAACTTTTGAATAAATGTACTGAGAAGTATGATATGGCTGCAACTGAAGATTAGTTATATTGCCACTTAGGGGGTGATTCAACAATGTGCGAAGTGAGCTCTGGATCCTTTGGCTCACTTCGCACATGCTGTTATGTGCTCGCTGATGTCCGCGTGCAGGACATCAGCGAGCGCATAACAGCATGTGTGAAGTGATGCAAAGGATTCGGAGCTCACTTCACACATTGCTGAATTACCCCCTTAATAGTACTGTTAAGTGAAAAGATGCAAAGACTTTATTTAAATAGACTAGAGTACTAATGACTGTAAAGATTCACATGTACTGTAGTTACATATAAAAGTTAAACTTTAACATTCACTGGTAAACACAGGGAAATACAGTTATTTATTCTTTTTATATAAAAAAAATAAAATAAAATTAGAAAAACAATGTTTTTTTTCCTATCTATAAAAAATTGATTTGATGTATACCATCTGTAATTATTTTATAGTTTGTAACTATTCTAGAGGGATTATTTACAAACTAAGAGGGAGGGCAGTGTGTAAGGTCATGACTGCAATAGTATTGTACTTTTATATTGCTGTTCAGGGGCGGTTCTGGCCCTATTGACACCCTGGGCGAACCACCCCTTGACCTCCCCCCCACGCCCCCCCCACCCTGCACTGCCCCGTGCCCCCCACTCACCTCCTCCAGCATTCCAGCGATGCACCTCCTTTAATGAGGTAAGTTGAATGCGACAGCTCTCCTTAGATGCTTCGGGTCTTGCCGAATACAGCCGACAAGACCCGAAGCATCTAAGGAGCACCGTCACATTCAACTTACCTCATTGTGGAGAAGCGCTTAGAGGAGGTGTGTCACTAGAACGCTGGAGGAGGTGGGTTTAGCAATGGGCGATGTGGGCGACAGCGCCCCTCAAATAGATTGCGCCCTGGACAGTCCCCCACATCACCCATTGGTAGAACCGGCCCTGTTGCTGTTTAATGTGCACTGTTCATTTCCTTTCTTTTGTCACCCACCTGCAATTTCAATAAAAATTAATGGGGAGGAGGACTGTGCATATAACAGCCATAAAAGTCAGTGTTTAAAAAATGCTAGTGTGACCCAGCTATGAAACAGGAAAGGTTTCATGTGATCCCCTCCCCTTTTTATACTTTAATTGCCCAGTGGGTTTGGAGGGAACTGAAAATTAATTTGCAGGGGTCCATTGGACCTCCTGCATCTACCCTTTGCATGGCAATGATGGTATTTATTGTGGGAGGGGTCTGGGAGTCCCTTACCCCAGCAGTTTTGCTCAGTAGGGTAGGGTGAGTCCCCCTGTCCTAACATACCTGTTATAATGTTACGTTCTTGCGTATAGGGAAGATGGTAGCCACCGGAACCCCACCAAGGCAAACAAACACTAGGGCGCGGAGTCTAAGGAACCCCTAGAGCCCCCACAAGGAGGTTAGGCCTTCGCTGCGAGGGGAACCCAGGTCGCGGCCCCTAGGATTGAGTACCAAGGCAGGACACGGAGAGATTCCCTAAATGGACCCAATAGGCAAGGAGATCAGGCAAAAGGGGCAGTAACAATGGAATAGACCAGGCTGGAATAATAACTGAAGCAGAAAAGGACACAAGGATAGGGCAGGTACACGGTGGAAAGGCAGGGACACTGTAACAAGGTTGGGACACTGTAACAAGGCTGGGACACTGTAACAAGGCTGGGACACTGTAACAAGGCTGGGACACTGTTACAAGGCTGGGACACGTATAGGTAGGGTGAGGAGAACCTATAATCAGGCGCCGGACCACTCTGACAGGCTCCCTTATATAGCCAGGGAGCCTGTCAGCTGATCGCGCCTAGCTCCTTCAAAATGCGCGACGTGCGCACCGTGACGTCAGTGCGCATGCGCGGAAGACCCGCGGCGCCGCGATGCCCAAAGCTGGAGCGGACCGAGCGGGTAAGAACTAAACCTTACAATACCCCTGCCCACTACTTGCCTGTAGGGTAAAAGTTCTTAGTTGGGAACCTTACCCCATACTTAACATTTAAACCAGATTGATGCCTTGTGAATTTGAGTGATACCTGACAAATTGCAATACTCCAAGTTGCCATTGAGGTTCCTCCAATCAGATCCTACAAAATGTGATCTTGGCAGAATCTGATAATAGGAATTTTTTTTGTCAGCTCCATGAACCATTATTGCTATGGGAATGGGTAATTTTGAACATACAGCATACTAGTTACATTTATTTTTTCAGGTCATAACTACAGAATGGTCAACTAAACCATTACTCTGCTTCCACCTGGGGGTATACATTAGGAAAGTGACAGATGCACTTTTAGCAATGATATGCAGTGTTTTGTAAAACACACATGGAAACAAGCCTTAGCACTAAATGCAAACTCTTTAAAATAAAAACATATACACCCTAGAAGGACAATAATTGATCTTCTTAAAAAGTATCCAGTACCAAAAATGTTTTTTACAGGCTTCTACATGCTGTATTTCTTATTATAACAAATTAAGAATTTATAAGAAACCTGAGAAGATCTCCAATAAATGTATCTGTTAACAGAAAAAAAAATAATCCCGTTCTTCTAAAACATCAAATTCTAAAAATATGAATTTATGTTGGCTTATGTAAAAGGAAAAAACTTAATAAACAGTTCTACTGTAGTGTTTCTCAAACTGTTTGGGGACCCTGGTGTGTTTGTAGGAGGACCCACAAGTTTAAACCTGTTTATACTATGTGTTTTACATACATCTTTATTAAAATAAGGATTTAATCTTTTTTCACTGATGCATGAATTAGAAGTGCATTTCTTGGAAGTGATTCTATTTTTGTCTCAGTTTCCAACAGAAACGCTGGAAACCTGATTTTCTCAACATTTCAACAACTGAAAAAAATAGTGCGAAGTGAGCCGCAAAGCTTTCGGCTCACTTCGCAAATGGTATTATGCGCATGCTGATGTCCTGCACGCGGACATCAGCGAGTGCATTAAAGGGATTTCCCCTCCCGGCGAGGGATCCGCGTGCAGGACATCAGCGGGCGCATAATACCATGTGCGAAGTGAGCCGAATGCTCGCACTATGGTGAATGAGGGCCTAAATCCTTTACAGAAAATGTCCAACTTTTTTGCTTCAGTAAGGGACTCGTATTCTCCCTTATAAATCAGTTTGGTTCCTTAGTTATCATAGACTAACTTGAAAGTAGATATAGGGAAGTTTATGATGCTTTTCAGTCAACAATATGCTGGACTATTCAATTCCGCTGATTTCTAAAGAACCAAAAATAAATTGCCCATATTGATAAGGATTGATATTGATGAATATCAAACTGTTGAAAGCAGCACAATCTGCCTTTTTTTAATACTGTTCCTCTTCCATTTCAGATAGATAACTATGTCAACGTTCTTTTTTGATGGGAAAATTAATTAGACTGTGGCTAAATGAGCATTATAAGTTGGTGAAAATGCTGCTATCGATATATTGCTGCAATTTCAATAGTGTTAATAGGTCAAAAAACGTTTCAGCTTTTATACATATCTCTCTAGGTGTGCTGAGAATGTGGCTGTGAAACTTCTACCTTGGGTCTGTGGCCATTGCTCCTGGTCAGTGCATATTTCTATTGGGAATGGGACAAATTAGGCATTTTCTACTTTCAGGTTACAACTATCAGGATATTCAAATAACTTACTTTGTGACAAATTGTGGTTCAGAATTTCACCATTGTAAAGTAGTAACTTGCACAGTTTTGGGATTTTAAAATATGGATTTAGGGGAAGACACCATTATGCCTCATCACAGGCAGCAGGGCTGGTTGTTAATGGGATCTGATGAACACAACGGACTTAATATTTCTTTTTTTTCTTTTTGCTTAATGTCTGATGTTGGCATATATGCGTTGCAAATAATTTCCTTTCATTTGGATACTTAGAATATACACATGCTGCATGGAAGGCTGTGAACTAGAGGCACACTGGTTTATGGTAATGAATTTCAGAAATAAATAGCCATACAGCGTGTGCTTTATATAGTTTACACTAACAAGTTCAGTCCTTTAACTATTTGCTTCTCTTTAACTTTTGTTATTTTAAAGTGTCCCCAGTAAAAGTGAAGATTTGTTCACTAAACTCTAAAGACTATGAGGGTTATTCAGCAAGGTGCGAACTCACCTTGCGATGCTTCGATTCACCTCGCAAAAATGGTTACGCACTGGTTTCTCTCCTACATGCGCACATCAGCAAACGCTTTAAAGGTAATCCAGTCTCGCGACTGTCGAATTCTCAAACAGTGGATCCCCATAGCAAATTCATGACCTTGACAATTTCCCCATTGTAAAATTGCGACCGCAACAAATTTTGAAGTTGCGACAGACAATTTTCCAATAATGAAGTCATTACTGTGACAATATTCTCATTATAAAGATGCAATTGTAGCAGTTTATTGTGACTTTATTTAGCTGGCAAATATGCAACAATTCAGACTTTAGTGACTAATCCCCTATACAGTATACAGTATTACTAAATGCAAAGGATATAGTTGCATAGAATATAGCTTACTTCACCCCTTTAAGCTTGGCTACTAATAAAATACTCAGACTTGCAGGGTAATTTTGATAAATCCAGGCACAACTTCTTGTTATTGAACAAAATGGTACAGCCTGAAAATACATTTCCCAGAATTCAAAGAGTAGAAGTCCCAATTTCTCCGACAGCCAATAATTTTCAGATCAGAACCTACATGACAAAAATCAGGTAGGATTCTTAGTTTACAAAAGCCACTAACAAAAATAACAAAAACATGACTTATTCGGTAACTTTCAAAGATCTTTAGACTGTAGAGCAGCAGTTCTCAAACTTTGTTGAGACCGTGACCCCTGGTGACTGACATCATCGCGTTGTGTGTCATGTGATGACGTTCGGACAAAATGTCATCATGTACGCGTGTCACATCATGACGTTCGGGCCCAAAGTCACCACACAGGTATATATAGTATATAAAGGGATCTGCGCTCACTGCCGGCTTCACAGCATGTTTGCAACCCCTGTGAGAGCGTCGTTCGACTCACAGGTTGAGAACCGCTGCTGTAGAGGTATGGAATTGAGAGGCAGAGGGGAAATTTTGTAGACATAGATATTGCAGTAGTCATCAGTTTTTTGTATAAAAGTGTATCAGAATGTGAATGTTAATAAAAATAAGGTTTTCCTCAGTATACCTCTTAAAAACAGTCATTTTAGTTTGTACAAGACATGTATACATATATGCATGCAGCTGACAGGTCCCATTACTAATTATCTAGTATGCTAGCTGCCTCTGAAGAGTTAACAGTCCATACCTTAATAATTCTATTTGGTATAATCAACTCCCTATAAACTACTCCTTGATTGTAAGGAATATATATTTGTTCATCCATTTTAGTAACCCCTAATTTAGCGGGGAAACCTGATTTGTATGGGATTCTGAGCTTATTAAGAAATGTTACTCTAATTATGAAATAGTCCAGTCTGGCAATGAATTCCCTGGCAAATATACTGGAGCTGACTTGAGCAATCTGGGAATGTGATGTATCTGCATTTTATCATGTATAATGTCAGGTAGTAGTTATGTGCAGAGATACAGAAGATATTGACTGAGTTCTGGAGGTATGAGCAACTCTGCAATTTATCTGATTTGAACATTAATGCTGTAGGATTGGTTCCCTGGTTCTGTAATTTAAATGTAAATGGTTGATAGCAGTCCTTGTAGCATTATAGCAGTCAAGTCAGACATCTTTTCCTCTAATTAATCAGCTCTACTCCTATATATTTATATAACCCTATACAGTTCTGTAACCCCTTGAATCTTGGGCTCTTGTATTGTATGTTTCACAGCTCAATGAATGTCTTGTTTCAATTCTTGCATTATTCTTAAGAATGTCTGTTTGGAAAGTAGTTTGTCTGACTCATGGAAATTACTCATGTTCAAATAGTTGTATTCTATCAATCACTCCCACACATACATCAACAACAATATGGGGTGAGTGGATGAGGTGGTGTGAGGACATTACATCTCAGGTTATGAGGACAGTTTGAGCTCAGTTTTATACTTTAGTAGCAAATTCCACTCTACGCCATATGGTGTATAGTAAGGAGGAGAGTTTATCAAATACAGAAATTTATTAAACTCGGAAAATCCGTTTGCACTTTTCCGAGTTTAATAACTCAGGAGAAGGCTTTGAAGTTTCTCGCGGTAAGTATCGCGAGATTTGCCTCGATCGATACTTGCAGTGAGAAATGTTTTTTATTAAATATATCCATGGAAAGGGTAGCCATACTGTAGAGCTACCTTTCCATGGATATATTCAATAAAAAAACATTTCTCACTGCAAGTATCAATTGAGGCAAATCTCGTGATACTTACCGCGAGAAACTCCAAAGCCTTCTCCCGATTAAACGGCTTTTCTGAGTTTAATAAATTTTGCCCTAAAATTAGAGTTGTTTCCTCTGAATAGTACTATTGTAATCGAACCCTTTATGTCCAGGGGAGGGAATGCTTTTTGTAGTCTCCTGTTCTGGGTGAAAGCACATTAAGTATTCATGTTGTACCAAAGTTCTCTCAAGTAGTCTGAACATTATAACTCCATTTTGGCCACTAACTATGCAGCAGTGGCTGCCAAAAGGGACACACACAGAGTTCCATTGTTTATTCATATTTCTACACAGTTTGCTCAAGCAAAGTTATTACAAAATACAGCTAACTTCTTTTTTAAACTGAATACAGTAATAGCCACCTTTATAACCTATATATTAATTTTGGCAATATCAGGTAGTATTGATTAATTCAACTACTCCCATTTCTGCTGAGACCCACATTTACATGGTAACGCAATCGCAATTGTTTTCACAAATTTTAAATATATTCATTGCTGTATATTTAACCCCCCCCCCCACCACCACCGACCATTGCAACCCATATAGTTATGGGGCTGGACAATATGTTATTTAAGGAACAATTAATTTCACAATACTGGTTAATTTATGTATAGTGTAGCAAATTTACTTTAGAATGGGAAACATTCTTTGTTAAAGTTGCCCCACTGTAGTCATAATATACAATTTTCTCTTTAAAATGATAACATGATTTGTGAACTACACACCACTTGTGAACATAACATTTTTGTTAAATAGTTAAATGTTCATACTTCAGTTTTAGAAGGTCTGCCTTGGCCGATGTGAGAATCATTATTCTTGCTAAAAAAACTTTCTTATTATTTAGGGTTTTCAGTTAGTTTCATAGGGAGAAAATAATCCAATAAAATAAGACTTTCGTTTCAATATGCCATCCTATAAATGTCCATTAGAATACATGGACAGTTTATAAATGAAATTGAATGCCATTGTATATTTAATTATCTATGTATCTGTTATATATCAACTTATTTCTTTGTTCTCAGAAAAGTAAATAGAGTTAGGAAGGAAAGGAGGAAATATAAGGCAATACATGACTGGTTAAGGAGATATTATAACATAAGGGACAAAGCAATATGTCAAATAAAAATGTTAGAAGATAGAGCACATGTTGCTGTATTTGAGTTACGTTTAAACGGAACCACCTTTTTTTTATATCAGGGATTCTAAATTGTATTACCAGCTTAAGTCCTGTTAGTTCCTGTGAGAATACAGCTACACTTCACAGATGATGCATGTTTTGACAAGTTACTACCCATATTTTATGTTGACAATAAAGGAAAAGTTTATATTTTTTACAGAGCCTTATTGGATATTAACTGTATCTAAGCCCCACAAAATGAAATTCCAAAGCTTAAATGAATTTTAATGTTTTTTTTTCCTTTAAGTAATACATTGGCACATGAATAGTATGTTATTTGAAGACCTCTTTTGCTGTTTTGAAGACTTATTATTTACTACTGACAAGGATAATTGGAGATGTCTGTCTTTAGGCATGAATAAAGAAAAAAAAAATTGATGTTCACCTGAGACACTTTACCCTTTATGTCCCAGCAAAGTAATTTAAACCTAGGCTGCTTTCGAAAGGACTGGTGTAATTGGCCTCATTTTTGCAGTACCCACTCATGCAATTACATAATAAGAAACTCTTTAGTGAGGTCAGTACCTAGCGGCCAGTTTGGCTGGAGCCACATACAGTTGTCAGCAGATAGAATAAAAGGGTGCTTTAGGTCACTGGCAAAGGTTCATTGGACACTAGTAATTGACGTATTGACAGCCATGTCTGCCAGAAAATAACAGAAGTGGGAAAGGGCACTGAAAGATGTGGTGCCAAAGATGTGCTCGCAAATATTGCTACTTACCAGCAAAGCCATGAGTGAAATAATACATGTATTGTTTCTAACGACATTAAAGGAAAATATTTTTTTAAGGTTAGATGTCATGCACACTACCATAAGTCTTTAATGTTCCAAAATGACATTTGTCATGATAGCGTTTTTGATGATCTGTGTTCGAATCAGGTCCACATGCAAAACATTCTTAATCGATGTCATTTTGTTAACCACTGTCAAGTCTACATTGATTTGATTAATTATTCATCATATTAACATAATTGATAAATAAACATACAACAAAGGAACAAATTACCTAAATAAGTTAAAATTGCCCTAACAATTTTCAAGATTATATGAACACCCCAACAAGACTTAACAGTGCTTGTACTACTACTGTTTAAAAGTTCTAATTATAAGGGAGTTGTTGATAATAAGTTTGAAATAATTCATAATGATATTAAAGAAAAAATTGAGTTTTTTCCCTGATAAGGGCTCTTTTGCTTTTAAATGTCCAAGCATATTTACTGATAGTCCTATTCTGGGATCCTGAAACACTTCACTGGTGGCTTCTTCTGACCATCTCTTTTGACACTAGTTCTTTTGGCTTACCATTTTTATACAATGATCAATGTATTCTGCACCTAGTTTCAAAGGTTTTAAAGTTTATTTCCATCATCTTTCAACTCATTTTCTAAACATATTCCTTAAACAATGGCATGTGTACTACATATGTTATTGTGCTGCAATTGCCACATTCATCCTTCATACAATTTTTGTTGTCATGAAGCCTTCTTATATGCCAACAGCCATATCTGATTTTAAAGGAAAATGTACATCTTGGGAAGTGGCTGAGAATATGGAAACTGTAAAAGAAACATCCTACACTGTTTCTGGCATAGGCAAGATAGTATCCTTTTTATTCCAGTTAAACTGCAATATTAATTTTCTTCAGCGCTTGATTTGTAAAGTAGGACAGTAAATTTAGGAAATTGGTTATTAATGCTTGATAAATATGCTCCTGAATGCTATTTTACAGGTGTGTTTTTACTGGTGTTATATCCAATTTTCAATCCAATTTATTCATCACAGTAAGAATTTGACTGTCAAAGTGAATTCTCATCACTTCGGGTCACTACACTACAATTCTCTACTTATTGACAACTTTCATCAAGTGTCCAGATTGTGTATTAAAGGATGACGTAATGACCAATCTTTCATCCTTCCTTAATTGTATTTGTGATGGAACTTGATTACCCAGAGCCTTTAGTAGTGAATCATTATTATCCTTGATACGATACCCCCTTTCCAGAAATCTTTTGGACATTTCCTCAAGTTGTATGTCTCTAGTGTTGATGTCTGAATTGTTGCAAATGACATTTAAAAACTGTGAGTATGGGAGTGATTGTTTCATACCTGGAGGGATGATGACTGCTGTAATGAAGGAGTGAATTTCTATCAGTTTTCTTTTTGAAAAGATGATAACCCTGCTGGTCTCCCTTCCTAAAAATCTCCAGATCCAGAAAATATGCTTGATTAGTATCAGCTGTCAAAGAAAAGCATACAGGTGAATCGAGATTGTTTAACATCTCCACTGCTTCTGTTAAAGAGGTAACTGTTCATTTCTAGACAATAAGTACATCATCAATGTATCTAAGATACAGCAGTAATTGTTCCCCAAATTTTGAAGTGATGTTATTAATCTCATATTCATGCATGAAACAATTAGCATATGCTGGAGCCATGGCTGCCCCCATGGCTATTACCTCGTATTTCTGATAAAAGGTATTATCAAATCTGAAAAAAATTCAATGAAACTGTCATCTGCAGTAATTCATACAAAAAAAAAGATAGAGGGACCGTCATAAACCTCTGATGTATTTAGTACTTTCCGCACTGCACTGATCCCCAAATTATGAGGAATAATGGTATAAAGACTTGTAACGTCCAAGTTGGAAAAACAAATATTATCCTCTGGTAATCTCTTGTCCTGCAGATATTTAATTATGTCATTGGTATCTTTTAGAAAAAATGGCAATGATTGTACTGATTTCTGCAGATGGTAGTCAATAAACTGTCCCAATGGTTCCAGTAAACTTCCCCTTAAAGACACAATAGGGCTACCTGGTGGTTTAGTGGTACTTTTATGAATCTTTGATAGACAATACAACACAGGGCAGATAGGATACAATTGTGTAAGAAATTTATTTTCATCCTCAGTAATAAGTCCCTCAAGTGTTGCTCTGTCCAAATTTTGTTTTACTAAACCACTGTATTCTTTAGTGGGGTCTTTTGGAAGCCTCTCATACACAGTACTGTTACTTAATTGATGTACGTCAGACCTCCCTCTGATAGTCACTATAGTTCAATATCACAATCCTATCCCTTTTGTCCGCTGGGTGGATTATGATGGATTTGTCTTGATTTAAAGACCTCAGAGCACCCCTTTCAAGAGGGGTCAAATTGTTATGAATGGACAGAATCTGTGTTTCTAATTTAGAGGATTCATGTTCAATAACCTGCAACAAAGCTTTAATGCTGGAATTCTTAGATATTGGATCAAACAAACTTTTAGTGTGCCATTTCTTAGGGAGGTTAACAGTGTCAGTATTGCCAAAATGTTCCTTAAGTCTTAATTTCCTGCCAAGCTTAAATGTATCAACCGTCCATTCAAAAGAGTCAAACTGATTAGTGGGAACAAAACTACTACCCTTGTTTAACAAACTGAGTTCTGCCTCTGATAAAGTGTGTTTGGATAAATTGAAAACTGGGGTTACCATTTGAAGGAAGGAGGAGGTCCTCTTCCCCTTCTTGCCGTGTCTTGTGTGCCTCTGCCTCATCCTACGTCTGTGTCCTGTTCCCAATCCAATCTTAATAGACCCCTCTGATCTTGAGAGAGCCGAAAAGGGGTTGCCTGATCATCCGATGAGGCTGACATATGGGGCACAGTGTTCTTATCTCTGGTTCCCGGCATATTGCTGTTATCCCACTCAGAGCTAGAGTTTCCACTCATATCCACTGTACTAAGCATGTGGGACCTGTGGGTACACTGTATCACATAACAACGTGCATTACATCGCAGCTGCTTATCACACCTGCTGCCCAGCCATCTGTATACTCTATGGTTCTCATAATCATCATTCACAAATTTGTAGCTTGCAATATATATATTTTAAGGAATTGCTCAGTTGTAGAACAAACGAAAACTGGAAATGAAGCGCAAATACAGACGGCACTAAGTGCCTTATCATAAAGTAATAATAATCAATAGTGCAATATCCCAAACATGCCAAATAATGTGATGGGAAGGGAAGTGAGATGCAAATCTTCTAGGAAACAACACCACATGTGATGTTCAATAATCTGCTCGCCATTTTTTGTGTGTTTGCTGCGTAATTAATAATTTTTTTAATGTGGAAGTTGTTGGTGCAGTGCATCCTTAAACATCAGCTCATTTTTAAATTTAACACTTTTATATTTATTACCTCTATCTGAGATATTATGTAATTATTATTATTATTTTTAATATTTGCTTTTAAATTGGTTTACATGGTAATTGATTATAGCTGTACTGGATACATCACTTTATATTTGCCAACTAATAAACTCCTATTAATTCTATGGATGCGATTTTTTAGCAATTTAACTGCTGAGAGACACAGCTTTATCGTAGACATGATGTTTGTGCAATACAGCGTCTCATGTGAGGCATGGAATGCATTGTGCGTTCCACTGATAAGGAAGCACAGGCAACCATAGATCTGGGCATTTGAAATGCATATCCGCGTTCCACGAGTATGGAAGTGACGCGGTATGATGTCACTTCCGGTTCACGTAGCAGTATTTTGGCGTTTAAAAGCCGACCGCTTTTAACATTATTTCAAACACTATTTTTATCTCTCCTGATGAAGCGAATACTGCGAAACGCGTTGAGAGGAATAGAGTAGCCAGTTTGGCATTATAATCCTTGCTGTGTTCCATTTATTTCTGGACTGCGGTTTACTGGATGCACATACCCTCTTTCACTTTTTGTGAACAAACGATTTTACCATCAAGTTTCCACTGCAGACAATCTCTTATGAGTTGAATTGTACAAGTCTGTTTGTGAGTATATATATTTTTTACATTTCATTATCTTTCAATAAATATGGATTCACACTATGGAAGCATTTCTTGTTTGTCCTATGGCCTTTGATCTATGAGAAGTTTCTCCTTGTCGTGTTGTTGATGAGACCCATAAAGAGTGTTACACCATTCCTAATACCGAGTTGTGTGGGCCAGATTGTGTGTCTTTGAAGATTTGCTGGTTGATCACTTCATGTGATATCCTAGTGCATTTTTGAGTCTGAATTTCAACATAATCTGGTGAGCAGATTATTGAACATCACATGTGGTGTTGTTTCCTAGCAGATTTGCATCTCACTTCCCTTCCCATCACATTATTTGGCACGTTTGGGATATTGCACTATTGATTATTACTTTATGATAAGGCACTTAGTGCCGTCTGTATTTTCGTTCCTTTCCAGTTTTTGTTTTTTGCGTTTCATAAAAGAAGTTTTGAAGCACACTTCATCTGGGAAAGCTGCAATCAACTTTTCATCATTTTTTGAACTTTACAATTTTACAATTCACCTCGAATAGCAACTTTTCCGTAACAGTTTTTTATTTCCAAAGTAAAGCACACACTTTAAACAGAATTCCTTTTGGACACGGTTTAAACACCAATTTGGAACATTCCTTTCAAAACATGACATTCCTTCTGTCCTCGATTCAAACATAAATTGAAGAAAACGAAGCCTTTTCCCATAAAGCATTTAGTAATTTCAAACCAACTTGCAGCAGAATCCCACCCAACACTTACGCAACACTGGAGCTCTGCCATTACCCCAATTCACCAGTCTGAAGTAGCAAAGTGAAACAGGTGAATTCAAAGCAGTTTACCAAGTCACAATCACACCTTCTCACCACTCCTCCACTTAGTCAGTGGTAGAAGTATCTGTGCATGTGCATTGCAAAATGATGCAAAGACCTCCGTTAGTTCACAACTCGCGCAGTCACCCAAATTGGTCATGTATTCGCCACTTCGCAGACTTTGCTCAATAAGTGAACAAGTAGAGATTAGAGGCAAATTCACAGCTTTATGTGACTATTCAGACTTTAGTCAATGAGCCTCTGTCTGATGTCTAACTAGAAGCCAGAGGGCTAATCTGCTTCCTAATAGCATCTCAAATTATTCATATATCCAAATTTAATAGAGTTTTTGAGTCAGACCTTGGAACTATTACAGCATTTTTGGTTATGAATCTGAGTGGTTTCAGCTAGAAATCACACATTACAACTCCAAATAAAATCACATTCCAAATGATTGAATGAAGCCATATATTGTGCAATTGCAAAAAAACAAATTTAAAGGTTTAAACTTAAACAAAAAAAAATGCCTGCAGCATTTTAAGATACTGGGTAATTTATACATTTATGGGAAAAAAATTGGCTCTCTGAGTGACTTTTGTTGTGTAACTTATCTGATTCTCCTCCTACTTACTGATCACTTTAAGCTAAAAAATAAGAACTTTTCTCTGTTTATTTCTCTGTTTTTTATGTCAAAATGCCTTTTTAATCTCAAATACTTTACCTAGAAACAACCCACCCCATTTTCATCAGTGGTCATCTGACACTGATTATTAATTCAAATTAGGTGTTTATTCATTTATATAGCCCTGATATATTACGCAGCACTTTACAGAGATTCATCATTCACTTCAGTCCCTGCCTCATGGATCTTACAATCTAGTTTCCCTATTCTGTCACACACACACACACATAGACAGACACAGATGTATGTTTTTGGATTGTGGGAGGAAACCGGAGTGCCCGGAGGAAACCCACGCCAGTGCGGGGAGAACGTACTCCATGCAGATGATGTCCAGGGTGGAATTTAATAAATACAAAAATTATTATTTTTAACCATTTCTACCTTTTATGAACAACCCCATTTGAATCCATTTTTACAGTAATTAAGTCTAGTTTTTCATTTTGGAGAACCCAGTGTTTGAGTACAAGATTAACTGATATATGAAACTTTTAAGACCTAGTTTAAAAAAATACAATGTATGTTAAAAAAGAAGGCTTTACCCTATGCTATTTCTGTCCTTTCTTCAATGGTAAAAATGCTGCAAATAATTTTAAGTGAAACAAAATCATCATCAATTGCTTCTTCTGCCACTAATACCTTCTTGTGGATGTTATGACATTGTGGGAATTGTAGTCTTTCTGAACAAGCTAAAGTTAGTTTAAACTATGGTATTCTTGATGATACAATGGCACAAGTAACCAATGAATCTAGAATAAAAATACAAAAAAGTGTTTTTGCAACAATGCTTTTTAAGTGCTAAAATAGGTTTCGGGGTGTAAATGTATTTTATTTGGTTTGGTAAAACTGCCATGTGCAATATGAATGTAATGTACCCCTTTTTGTAAGGATATTAAATGTTACCTTGGAGTGCCATGCCCATGATAAAAACCTCAAAGTGCCATGCCCATTATAAAAACCTCAGAGTGCCATGCCCATGATAAAAACCTCAGAATGCCATGCCCATGATAAAAACCTCAGAGT
>WMED01003948.1:0-21389 GCA_019650415.1 Pipa parva
TTTGGGGGAGATAAGACAATGACTGTCCAGACATGGAGTTGGTGGTGAAATATGGTAACTGCCACTGTTGCAGCTGGCTTACTGACACAAGATTAATAAATTGCTGTTTCCGAGCCAACCAGAACTGAGTGGGAACTATGTAGCGTGTTTCAATGAATTATGGGTAACTGCCTCACTGCAAGCTGGCCTACTTTTACAGCTCTATTTTTACAGATCTCCTAAAGTGCAGTAAACATCTGTGACTGGGGTGAAGTCATAACTTGTGGTGTGAAGGTTTGGGGCCTGAGAATCTTCCAACCCCAGCCTAAACATAATGCACAACTACTTTTTTTTTCTTAAGAAAGAAGATGCGCATAAGAAATCCTTGCAATCCAGAATTCTGTCAGCAGATGAGTTTTATAATAAGATATATAAATAAGTGGATGATGTTCACATAGTAAAGGTTTCTGTACAAAAAAAAAAAGTGAAATCCATTCTTTTTCAGTTATCAGCTGCATCTGAATGTACAGAACAATATATTAAAGGCAGAGAAAATTGATCCCAGTATAAGTGTGAGGCCAAAGCCACACTGGCTGTTGTGTAACTAAGCTATTTGTTATCAGTTTTATTATTTCCTACGGGGAAACACTAATTAGCTAGAGTGGTTTCTGCCATAGGAGACAATGAATGCTGTTTTTACAGCTCAACTACAAAGTTGCCAGAGTGACCCCGGTCTAAAAAATGGAAACCATTCCAAGGAGAGCAATAGAATAATTTCCTATTACAATAAGTGGAATTCACTAGAATTCTTCAGCTCCAGTTTGAGGCATGTAGCCTATAGTTATAATATAGTGAGACTGATTCACCTTGCTTTTCTACACCATTCATTGGCTTGACATAAAAGCTATCTGTTATCTTGAAAAATGCATCATTTGTAACATTCACTGGTTTCTACTGAATCTCTAACAGGAACACATACTTTCAGCAACTCGATAGAACATTTAACAGACCTTGATGTCTTCTGTCATAGCATTTCCTTAAAAATGTCTTGGTAATGTCAAATGGAGCTACTTTCTGCATTAAAGGACCAGTAACACCAGGAAAAGAAAATTGCTATTTGGAGTGGCATGGAAGATAGAGGTTTATCTCTATCTCTGCTGATTGCAGCCAAATTGGGCTTTCTGGGGCAATTAATGAATACGTATCAGCTTAAGCATAACAAACAATAGGACCCAGAGCCTCATTGACTAAAGTTTGAATAGTCACATAGAGCTGCAAATTCACATCTATTCTCCACTTCCCCATGGTCACTTATTGAGCAAAGTCTGTGAAGTGGTAGATACACGACCAATTCAGACAACTATGAGCTCTTCGCATCATTTTGCATGTGCATGCATACAGGTACTTCTATTATTGAATAAGATGCGAAGGAGCGAATGCGACTTGGTGAACTGCTCTGAATTCACCTGTTTGGCTTAGCCACTTCAGATTGACAAATTGGGGGTTTGATGGCTGGGCTAAGTGTTGTGTAAGGCGATTATTCAATCAAAAGTGAAAATGGCGACTGTGAATAATAAGTGACAACATGACCTAGAAACAAGGTAACATAGAAATAGAATATTCACAGAATACAGTTAGTGGGATATGATGAGGCTGACGTCACTGCCCTTCACTTGTCAAATTCGCCTCACTCTGCATGACTTCTCATCCTACTTCTATCTGACTGACTATCCCACACTACGCATCTGACAGCGTCACCTGTTTGACAAGCATATTCTTCACTTAGTCAATAGTGAGCAGTGAATTTGCAACGATTTTGGTGATGTGACTCAAATTGTAGTGAAATAAATTTTACAGGTGAATTCACATTTTAGTCAGTGAGGCTCTAAGAGTCTATTTACTGAATAGATAAAAGGTGGCTGAAAGGAACTGAATTCAAAGAAAACATTTTTACCAGTACTATTTAGGAATAACTTCCATGCCAATCCAAATGGATTTTTCTTCTTTTTCTGGTGTTTCTGCATGATTATAACTAATAGAATAAAATTAGATTAATAGTTCATTATGGTGTAAGACACAAACAATTGGGTATTTGGCACAATGGATTTTCAAAACTGCACACATCTATGACTGCATACATCCTACTTAATCTGGCATGGAAGCTGACTGCAGTTTGGATGATACATCATATGCTCTCTGCCTGTGATTCATATCTGACTATGGCTGCACCTCATTGGTTTGTGTGGTACCAAGAAAGGAATTCTTATACTACACTGCAAAGAAGCCCACTGCTTATTTTTCAGACTGAGGATAAGAGATTGCTACTACCTCCGCATGTTCAAAATAGACATTAATTTAGAAAAGTATTAGTATCTCCAAATACTTTTCCTTGTTGATATCAACCAATATTTCCTGTGGGACAAAACTTATGCAGTTAGAAATTCAGCTACCGTAAATTTACATTCATATACATTATAAAATCTGGGTTTATAGGCCCTGGTGCTACCGACTTTGATGCAATTGAATTTAATTTTTGGTCTACAAATGTAATGGGGTCCTTGGAACCCCATATCGACACCCTAGGCCTGTTGGTGGGTGCATCTGATAAGAGAGGGGTTCCATAAGGCCCCTTCTATTCCTTCAAAATCAATAAATAGTGCGGTGGGGGAAATTAATATGCATGTGCCTTATGAGACTGACGCTGCACCCCTTAGTAGAGGGGTATGACTGAAGATTTCAGAAAACATGGACCCATCCAGGAGTATTTTATGAGTAAGGCCACCTCTACAGAGCCCTTGACCCTAAAGTTGAGGCCCTTAGGTAGGAACTTGGGACTCTTATTTTTTCATTTAGATTGGTATCTCCACCCCCCATCACCAGAGAGTTGGGGGGCAAGAAAGGGTTTTAATCAGTGACCCACTTTAAGATACTTCCCACTGGCTAAGTAAAGGGGGCTGGAAGTATTGACTGATTCCCTTTGGACATTTTCCCCCTACCCACTGGGAATTTGAGGTAAGGAGAAGGAGAGTTTTTCCAGTGGAACCCTTACCATCTTTTCTGCCCCTCTTGGTGATTGTGGTAGAGGGAAGAAAAGGGTGTCCGATGGAATAGAATGAGAAAGTTCCCCCTCCGTGGGCAGATGCTGCATATCTCTCACAAAGTGGAATGGATGCATAATTGAATGGTTCCAGTGTCCTCATAGCATATCTGGGTCCGTAAGCTTTGCCACACTGCTGCACCAAGGGAAGGGTTACTCTTAATTAGTTTCCTACTAGTAACTTGTCTTCAAAACTGATGTGCATAATTTTTATGCTGGTTTTGGCTGTTTTGGATATACTGTTCCTGGTTAGTTGGCTTTTTAATATGGTTGTTGCTGCTTAGATGACTTTTTTAATTTTATATTTGCTGTATAGATTTATTCATACATATTGTAATGAAGCCAGCAAAATACCTATATATTGGTAAGTACACTGAACTTTTCAATCTTTTTTAATCCTAATTTTTTTTTTTTTTTAATTTTTAGATATGGGAGAAAAATCTATTAAAAAATCCAAAATATATCTAAATATCCCTCTCTAAGTATTCTGAATTATTATTTCCTCTTAGCTGTTAATTAATGGGAAATGTGATTTATATATTCAGTCTTCGCTATAGATAAACCTGAAAATATGCCACAGACTGGTCACATCTGTGTTTTTTTCCGGTTCATGGGCATGAAATGGTAGTGCCCTCTAGTGTAAAAGTTCCAATACTGGCTTCTTACATATACCTCCAGTTGCATGCCATATACTTTTCAATTCTATGTAACATTACTATGACCCACAGATTAGATTACCCTATATGCTAAAGAGTCAGGTCAGAGGGATGGAGCGAGCACAGCAATATTAGACATTCTTAGTAAATATAAAAATTATTGACAACATATACATTTCATTTGATCACTAGATTTTTACTTGTATTTCACTCTTCTTTTCACTGGTTTCACCATTTTTGCATATTTATTACATTTGCTTCATTACCATTACCCCCAATTTTTTTTGCTCAGAACATATGATTTTGCCCAATTCAGGTAGGCCTTTTGCCCAAATCATATATTTTAAATCTTTTCTTTGATAATTTGGGAGAAAATTATCTGATACGTTTGGCGATTGGAGGATACTGGGTGATAACATCTGAAGATATACCATTGATAAGCTTGATTGAATTGATCTGGTGAGCAGTTAGCACACATCACTTGTTCGCACTGCACGGTTTATATCTATCACAGTAATTGCTTTTTTTGGAGGTGTTTTTTCTTCCATTTTCTTCACTCATACACAGAGTGTCACTATAAGGACGTTGGGTCTTTTCAAACATTTAATTTATTGTTGATAAGGCATTATCTAGTCCTTTTTTTTTGCGCTTTTCTTTTTGTATAGTTTTTTTTTTCGTTTGTTATATTGGAGCAAGAGAATACTCTACTGTTTGAAGAAAAGCTGCAGTTATTCACTGAACTTGGGACTGTTTTTGAAATACTTATTTATTTTAGCGCTGCACCATTTTGTGTGTTTTTTGTGGGAGAAAATTAGAACAAAATTATCTGGAGAAAAAGGAAAGGAGGAGCAAATGCCTTCCTAATTCTATCAGTCTATATTTATGACTTCATACTGGCCATATGTAATAACTAGCATTAGTAAGGGCAGTATTGCCATTCTTTAACAGTTTAGTCACTGTTGAATAGTATCAGAAAAATGTGCAATTGTTTTTACATTCCTCTCAATGGTAGACATTACCTAACTTGTGTTGGAATTAGGTCATCCCATTATTTTTTGGTACACTTTTGGGCAAATTTTGCAGTAAAGGGATGCTTAACACTTTAATAAATGCACCCTATATGTATGTGGTACAATAATACAAATTACACATGGGAGCCAACAGTTCATAAACTAAACAATTAGCTGGTTAATTCCTATTCATTAGAACGGCCTATTTAGGAGTGGAACTTTGAACGTACAGTTCTCTTATTATGTATCTAGAGGCATATTAGTTCACATTGGGTAACATTATCCTGTTAGTAATATCCATGTTATTATGCTCCTTACTTCCTCACTGAGCAAAGTGCCAGGCATAGTCATCCCACTTCTTGATGCAAAGGGATATCCATTGCCATCCTATCTGATACTCCTTTTAGACCACATTAGTTGCTTTGTAGCTGAGCTCATTGTATTTAGGGTCAATTATTGTTTATAGTGCAAAACAAAGCAGTATATGTGGTTTAATCTAACGGAAACAATAGTTACAATTTTTCCAGCTCTGCTACAAAACAGTCAGTGCAGTCAGTAACAGCATCTCTTCCATTGTAAAATAACTTATGTAACATGCAAGTCTATGCTAAAGTAATACCTCTTCAGAATATACAAGCATAGAAGTAGGTTGTGTGGTAAAAAAAACACTTAAAATGAGTCAAAATTCATAGTAAAACAAAAAACTTAATTGTGTTGGTGTCGGCCCATCTCTAGGACCTAGAACTCCCCTATTTTCTATTCAATAAAAAAAGATGTAGCTATAAATCAAAAAGTACAACATTTTTTATTTACCTATTTGATAAATATACCCCAAACTCTTTATGCCCTTGTGGGTTTACAGTAATTTACTGTTGCTAAATACTATAAACATTACCAATATAAACAAAAAAATACTATAATTGGACAACTCTATACAACATTATTTCTGATTTTGTAGAGCTTGCTAAGTACAGCATTGCATTAGTGTGAATTATGGTTGTCAAGATATATTCAGCACAAAGTAACTACCTTTCTTTTGTCTAGGAGCTTTTGTAACTGGTTTTTGTTCCTCCAATCTCCAAAGTCTGGACTTTAATAAGATTTAATAGCATTACAGGCTATAAGCATAAAACTTGCTTGTATTCCACAGAGCTGAATAAAGATAATTCAAAAATATACAAAAAGATTTTTGTTTTGGAATAAATAATAAAATCTCTAAAATAGTGTAGGGAATTACAAGTTTTTATATAGGAATATGTCTGTAGTTGTGTCTTGCAATCTGTTGTATTAGCATTTCCTGCAGCTTCTAACTCTAGTCAGTAGTTATCACTAGTAATCTAGTGTTTCAGTTATATGTATAGAATCTTAAGGAAGAGAGGTTGCTCCCAGAGGGCAATGCATAATTAAGTCAGTTCCTCTTCCAGTGAGGGAAGAGGTTAGACCCCTTTAATCTAGCTAGAGACAGAAGCTCAGTCAGAGCTCACTCTATAAGTGAGAACACAGCTAGGCTAAATAGCAGGGCAGTCTTGAGCTCCATCCAGGAGAGAGTAAGTTTAGAGATATTCCATTGGTAGTCAAAATAGTGCTAAAATAGTTTTTCAATTTCCATCTCTATTTCACAAAGCACTGATTAAAATTAGTGTTCTAAATTATTTAACAATACAGTAATGCCAAAAAATGGAAATGGCTCAAATACATTTATAGTTACTATATATAGTCAATCTTGCCACTAAAAAAATCTACATTGTGCCTAAAAAAGTATAAAATTTAGGAACTAGGTGTGGGGCTGTTTAACATGGCTGCTCTCAGTAAAGATAAAAACAAACACATTTTTAGAAGTGCTGTATTTCAATAACTACCATGATAATATAAATGGGAATTTTAATTTTTTTGGGTGATACTGGTATTTTATTTTCACAATATTCCTCAATTAATTCAGCTTATAAGGAAAAGTACAAACATACACACTATGTTAAACAACAATATTGATATATTTAAAATATTTTTAGTTGGGCTTCCTCTCATTATTGAGGGTGTTTCCCTAAAATGTTTAACATAGTAAAAGTTTAAAATCATTTGCAATTGGCCTTTACTTCTTGTGGTTATTTTTTATTGATTTAACTGCAGATTTTCAGATACCGCTGTATACAATAAAAATCAACCACATGATAGAAACAGAAAAAAAAATATTTTCATGAACACCCACTTCAAGTAAGATGACCAAATTAGAATGAGAATTATCTCAGCATGGGAGATAAAATAGTTTGTTTATTAAGGGATGGGGGAAGATGACATCAAAACAACTGTAAATAGCAAAGAACAATACAAAATAAACAGGAGAATATGGAAAACAAAGAGATGAATTGACATATTCATAAGATGTAGTCAATAGGCATAGGGCTAGCAAGGTAGTGACCTAAAGTATACATCATTGATGATGTAGCGTACTTAAAAGAGCGTGGGATTCATTGTTCAGAAAAGTCAGGATATTTGTACTTAGTAGCAAGTAGCATTTTGTCATTTCACGTTGCACTTAGAAATACTTTGCCAACAGGTTCTATATT
The DNA here is from genome assembly GCA_019650415.1 of Pipa parva. Lineage (NCBI taxonomy): Eukaryota > Metazoa > Chordata > Amphibia > Anura > Pipidae > Pipa > Pipa parva. Next base: position 7,307 of record WMED01003948.1, read on the forward strand.
TTATACTGTGTGCTACATATTACTTATAGGACCAGTGATTTCAGAAAAAAGGGAAAATTCTATTTGGTTTGGAACTGCAGAAATTCCTAAATTGTACTTAAAATATAATTAAAATAAAAGGTACTCACAAACACACTTTGTACAACTTTAGGGTGTGAGAGGGGTGCTGTGACCTGCTGGGCATATCTGGATTGTTCCCATCAACACCTTTAAACACTGGATTTTATCCTAAAGAGTTCCTGCTTTTTGGATTATCACAAACTGCATATTGATGAGCTTGTACAAAGTGTGTTTGTGAGTACCTTTTATTCATTCTCTTTTTAAATTTATCGTACAATAAACGGAATTATACTACGAAGGAATTTTTTCGTTTTCATCTATGGTTTACGATACCAGCGGTTGTTTGTGGAATGAAATGTTGATCCTTTACCTGTGACATCTGATGAAGAGTCCCAGGAGTTTTTTTAAAGGCACATTGTACATTTTGTTCTGGTGAGCATAATATTGTACTTCACGAGTGGCGGTGCGAATTAACTTATACACTCACCTTATTTGGGAGTAGTAGCACCTTTACACACAAGTTTAGTTTTGATAAGGCACTTAGTGCCAGTTTTCTTGCGCTTCTTTCCTTTAGTTTTCAAGTTTTGTACACCTTTCCTTTAAGAAGTTTTGAAGCACACTTCATTTCAAGAGAAGCTACAATCAACTATTCGGACTGTTTTTTATTTCCAACAGACTTTATTTTTAAGATTTCATCAAAAGGATTTATTTTTTAGCGCTTCCCAGTTTTGTTCACAAAATGCCTTTAAATTCCTTAAAATATGTTGAAACGCATATAAACAGAAAAAAACAGTTCAGGTTTTGACCATTTCCATTATTTTTCCAGGTCAGTGTTATATAAATAGGTGGTCAAAACAAATCAAAAGGGGAAAAGAGGCCCTTTAATAAATGCCCCCCTTATTGTATGGTTTCTAAAGGATTTCTCTGATCCCAGTATAAACTCATGCACTCTTTCAAGAGAGTTAAATTGGGGGATATTTATAAAAGTCAAAAACAAGTCGCTGTTGCTAAAGTTGCATCTAAAAAAAAGTGGCTGGTGAAAAGTCCCATTGAAAAGTCACCAGAATATCATTATTTATTAAGCCCCTTGAGACAAAAATATTTGCAAGATTGAGGGTGGTGAAAACCTATTATTCTCTACGGGAGGGGGTTGCCAAAATTTCTCTAAGTCCCATCATTTTTCACAATATAGAAAATAGTCGCAATTAAAATTCACTCCATTGAAAGCAATGTAAAATGTGGCGGATTTAACGCAGCGACAATTTTCAATATTGATCTTTTATAGGTCTGGAAAAGTTTTAGTCACCACTTCATATACTGGTCACAACGGGAAAAAGTTTAGACTAGAAAAAAATTGCTAAAAATGAGTAGAAAAGCTCTGGTTAAAATGGAATATCAGGGAATAGGTCTAAGAGATCTTGATAAAGATCCCCTTTACTATGCAATTTTAGTTCTCTGGCCCTGACTTTGTGGAGAAATTAAGAATTACCCAGAAAAAAAGCAGATAAAAACCATAAGAGCGTATGTAAAATAGAAATGAGTAGACTTGAATGTATGCAGAGCAGCATATAATGTAGGATCCTGCACAGACAGCCACAACTGTGTTTGTTATGTACAGCAGATGCTGAATTTATTTCTGCTTCATGTGCACTTTCTGGAAACTAGGTAATCTTGCTTATTCATGAAAAAATGATTTCTTTTTCAATTTGATTTCACTGAAAACCATTTACCATTTGCTAGACAGCTGTATAATAAAAATAGCAAAAGGAGTAAAATAACCAGGGGAAATGGACAAAAACAGAAACTATAAAATAGCCATTGCTATTATTTTGTTTAGTTTGTTTTTCTCCTTAGTGGTTGCATCCATCTTTTATCTGTTAACTAAACAAACCCCCAATATCCAATATACCCCCCTCTGAATTTCCCAGTTTGCACTTATCCCCTACTTATCAAATTTCCCTTCTATTTTACAGTACCCAATAGTGCTCAAAGCTGTTTCCCATCCAGAACTGGGGTAAAACACTGATTCATATGGGAAAATATATTGCGCACATTAGAAGCACTAAAAAGTATCCAAAATAACAAAAAGCAACAAGGTTTCAAAGCATCCAGATGCACCAAACCAGTAACAAGGGATCCACGCAGCAAAATCCAACAGGAAAGTAGCACAAAACAGCCAGGAGAGGGATTGGGCCGTTGAAATCTGGCATGGCAATCACACTGTCACATCACTGAACTGCTTAGTTTGTCCAGTTATCAGTTTAATTGATTATGGGCTGGTCTTTGTTTGTTTTCTCTGATTTCATAAAATAATTTAGAATTCAGGTGCTTCTTTGAAATATTTATTTTGCATATTAATCTATTTCACCTATTGTTTTTCTTTCAACAACTATGTTTTTCAGCTTTCTTTCCACAATTTAATGAGGTTCCCCACTTTTCTCAATCATTTTCACCCTAGTGGTATCAATCAAGGTCCCTACTGATTTATTCAGTTTCAGTGATAACTATTTCCTGCTCCAGACTTTTTTTATTTATTCATTTTTTTAATATAATGTTACACAGTGCTTTGTTATTCAATTCAGTCCCTGACTGATGGAGCTTACAATCTAGTTTCCCTATTCAGTCACACACACACACATAAGTTTTTGGATTGTAGGAGGAAACCTATGAAGCTGCGGGGAGAACATACAAACTCCATGCAGATGAAGTCCAGGGTGGAATTGAACCCAGAGCCCAGTACTGCAAGGCAGCATTGCTAACCACAGAGCCACTGCACTTCTCTATTGCTTTCGTAAAGCAATATTTCCTACATGACAGTTATACAATGGATACAGTAAAACCAACTGCAAGATTTCTTCAAAACTTTAAAAACATGATCATATCATTCAGATCAGCAATTTAGATGACGGTTTCAGTTTTTTTATATCTGATTTTTACTGTGGTCAAACATGGAAGTTATGAAACGTTAATGTAAGCAGAGCAGCATGTAATTAAAAACCCAGCACAAACAGCCATATAATAGGCAGCAAAACTAACTGAAAAGTACAAATGGGAGATCTCATCCCTTGAAAAATGTTGCACTTTGTTAATCAGTATATTCACATGATTGTTGGTAAGAACTGGGACCTTTTAACAGCTTATGTAAGCAGATGTAGCATCTGTGGTTGGCCCGTTGGTGTGTAGAAAATAGATTAACGTCTTAAATATTTTTTTAGCAAGACGTGATAGTTTTAATATTTATTGTTTTCTAACTATGCCATGTAAAAAAGTGGACAGTTGTTTTCTGTTAGGCTTGTTATATAAAATGGTAAATATATTAACATAAAAACACAATACAAATGCAGTCTGTGTTTTTAGAGGCAGCTCTTGGCAAAGTTATTCAAAAATAAGGGATAACAAACAAATACAGCATCTGCCGCAGACAACCACACCCTATTCCCAATAAAATGAATGGTCAGCTGAGTACACAATATGCAACAGATGCTGCATCCTAAACTGCTCAATGTGTAGTCTGCCCCATGCCCCATCTCACTCTGTCATCCTATCATGTTTTAATCTTTCAAACCTTTTCTGGTTCCTCCTTGTTTAAATCACAGGCTCATCACTTTTTAACCAAGAAATATTGCCTTTGAATTTACTTGCATAAAATGCATGTTTATGCTGTGTTAACCATGTTTGGAAAGGACATAAATTATATACAGTATATTGCATACATTTACTTTCATTTCTCATTGTATCGTCAATTGTTTTAATTGCAGTTTTCAGTCCAGCTGCAGCTTTTGGATTGCAAAATCCAATCAGATGCGTATAAATGGTCCTTGTAGGGTCAAAGGCTAACTGGACTAACACAAACAATACAATAGGAATGCATAACCTTATTAGCAATATCAATACTTTTGCCCTGCAACTAGTTTAAGTTAAAAGGTAAGAATTGTCAAAACTTTGTTATTCCACAATTTCTGACGCTTAGAATTATTTTTAGTCTTCTATTTTCTCCTGGCATAGTAACCTTTATTCATATGGATGTTTGTAACTTTTTGAGATTGTCAAATTGTGCCAAATTGTGTCAAACCTACTCTGAAAAATAAAATAAAATTCTCTGATCAAAGCCTGTAAAAAAGATACAATGTTATCAGATTACAGGGCTAGGGAGATGCAATGAGCAAAAACCAGAGTTAAAGAAGTTCCTAGTTAAAATTAAAGAGGCACTTTCATATCTTGATAGCCAGCAGTCACCGCATGGCATTGCATAGCAAGTAGTACAAAAACCATTTTGTCCATGGATTAGTGTCCTTGTAACTTACATATACATATTTTATGAACCTTAATTAGGGTTTAGTGTCCCTTTAATCTGTCATACCGCCTTTTACAGTAAACAATATTTCACCTGTCAGTTATTAGAAACACCTACACCAGTACATGTTGCTATATATATACTAGAGGAGACAATAGTACAAGAGGATTACTAAGGGTGTGGCTGGCCACATTGTATTTTGGTGTTTGCTCAGTGACATATTAATGCAGGGGGTGATTCTGTGCCTTGGCCATATGTGTTAGTGCACACATAAATAAAGGTAATTTGATCAACAAAGCCATACTCAAACAGAGTTGATATGTACTGAGTGACAGATATTTGGGCCCATAGAATCTTCTTGTGCACTAGTATAGACACTAGTCTAGTAAACAATAGCAATCAATGTGAAGTTGGCTTTCATAATTATAGATTCCCTACATGACAAGATAACTTGGGGTTTGCAGGGCACCACAGTGGATTTAGTGCTGTCTTCACTCAAGCCGTGAAGTCTAAGGGATCCCCGGTCTTCACCCTTAATCCCTGCAAGGGGATATGGCCTTTGGCACAAGGGGATCCCCAGGTCACGGCCCCTGGGGGGAGCCACTCACTAGTGGTACTGAAGTGGTGGCAGAGGAGAAGGAGGAAACTACAGAAAGCTGGATCACAAAAGCCAGGTACCAGAAGAAAGAGACCAAAAACTGGAGATAGGCAGACTTAGCAGAACACCCTCCAGGAAGAACAGGATGCCAACAGGTAAACCAGGAATCACACTGAGTAGCAGGAATGCAGCAGGATCAGGAAACCAGATACAAGGTTTCAGAGAACAAGGCCTCGGGATAACAAAAAACAGGACCTATAATCAAGCAATGAGGCAGCCAGCCTCCAAAGAATATATACTCAGTGCTTAATGGAGATTGGCTGGCTAACATCTTCAAGATTGGAGTAAATGAGAGTACTTATTCAAGGTGCCTGTGCAAGGTGGGAAACAGAAAAAAGCAGGGCTGAGATCAGGTACTAGAAAACCAGAAAAGCATAAAATATCAGGTGAATGTAAGATCAACACCTGCAGATGGGACATCCAGGGTTCAAATCCTGCGACCAGAGTGAGCGCTGTGTTACACTAAACTAATGAATGCTGTTAACTGGACCTTTGTAAAGATTGCAACTGTTCATAAATTAGCCAGCTGGTCTGGCTAATTTGGAATGTCCACATGTCAAAAACAATATGGCTGGCCACTCGGTAAACTGTCCATATGCACACACCTTAAGGATGATATTAAGAAGACAGTAGTGAGGACCACCACTTGTGGTATGCTTACATAAGACGCAGTGGATATAAAGTGTACTAGTAGGTACACTGATGACACCTTATTTCTATTGTCTCACTTTGTCTAATGCCAAAGCCAGTGGATGTTGCTAAGTAAACATAGAGGAAAATTGGTATTCTTAAAGCACATTGAAATGACCTGCGGCTAACATGCAATAGAATAGACCACAGCGCAAAACCTATTTTCCAACTGTTCGGGAAACCCTACTCCAAGTGCCTTACCCTGCCTCTATGACAACCCCAAAAAGGAGAGCAAAAACCAACAGGGATGTTATGACATGGTGCAGGGGTCGGCAAACTTTATTCAGGAGGGAGCCATTTCACTCCCTCCTCCGGCGGCGATAACCATCTTCTGAGCCGCCGGAGGAGGGAGGCGTGCCCTCTCCCGACCCCATGACCACCGACAGCCAATCAGAAGAGCCATCAGAGGTCATGGGCGGGGCTTGGGCGGGGCTTCGGCAGTGCGGCCCGAGCCACAACAAGGCGGCTAAAGAGCCGCATGTGGCTCGCGAGCCGCACTTTGCCGACCACTGACATGGTGTATTAGCAAGTTTTCCCACAGATAACATATAATCACAAAGGTCTCCGGCACTCAGTATATAAAATCAACTTCTTTATTAAGTACATATTTAAAAGGTCATTGTATAGGATTAAAAGCGTGTGGATCAGCCACTTACGCATTTCACGCGTGAGCGCTTAATCATAGTGTGCGGCTGTCCATTTTCCAGAAACATTTATAATGAAAGAAATCACGGCGGCACAGGCAACATCTGTGAGGTAGGTGTGTACAGCCCAGTGAATAGTATTTGTTCAACATTTCCTGACACGTCAATCCCCTAAACCAGTAGAGTGTTTTGTATTATATGACTCATAGTTTCCTTAGTATAAACTAATGCAATTGGCTGGTTGGTTGGTTGGTTGCCGCCGTGATTTCTTTCACTATAAATGTTTCTTAAAAACGGACAGCCGCACACTATGATTAAGCGCTCACGCGCGAAACGCGTAAATGGCTGATCCACAAGCTTTTAATCCTATACAATGACCTTTTAAATATGTACTTAATAAAGAAGTTGATTTTATATATGGAGTGCCGGAGACCATTGTGATTATATGCTGCATGATTGGGTCATGGAAACACCCATACTTCTGAGCACAACACACACAGCACCAGGGATTGAGCTGATTTTCTTGCTACTTCCCACAGATAACCACTTCTGTCTTGTCTGTCAGGGAGCAGGTTATCTGGAGTGATGATGCAGGCTCCATTTACAGTAAAACAACATTGAAAATCTACCAGTTCTTCTTTTATTAAATTGTCTGTTGACCAAAAATGACTAAATATATAAATGACTACTTGCACAGAAACAGAATGGGCTTCATAGGAGGTGAAATGTTTACTGTACATATATGCACAGACGCAGACATACAGATGTACGCAGTTAACTACCTGCACTTATTTTAGTACTGGAACTCATTTATCACTGTAAAGCCTATGTATTCACACTGTAAAGGTCACAGACATACAGTGTTGGAGGTTTCTTTGTTCTGTTTTAGCAGGTCTGTTCTCTACTGACATACCAAGAATGTAACAAGCACTATGCACTGAACTGAGACACAATATTTGTCTGACCTTTGAATGGGTGGTGGGGACTGGTAACATCAGTGTAAATAAAGGACTGGATGATGCAGCATTCAGGGGGTTAAAACACAAAAATAAAGAAATGTTTTTCAGTCTTTATGCTGTCTGAAGTCATTCATATATTTCTGATCATGTTTCCATTTTAGCTCACCCAGTCGTGCACTTTACTGTACATAACTAGGTCATAAATTGCTGTGCACTTTCTGATTTCATAAGTTTATCTAAATTAATAAAAGTACAGCAAGTCTTTAATGCAGTAATGTACATTTAATTGCTGATAAGAACTGTATGGGTCATGTCAAGTGCCTATTTCCTACTTTAGCCAAACAAAGGATCTACAGTATAATGCCGCCCCCTTAAAAAATCCTTGTGTTTGCTTCTTAATAAATGAATGTTACACATTTCAATTTCCAGTTAAGCTTTCATTTAAAATAACCATCTTATTGAAAAGCTGCCTGTAACTTTATCCATAGAGAAGCATTCACCTGTCATGCCAACTAGGCCCTTGTAGCAGTTGACATCATCTTTTGGACAGATTACAGAAGCCTTTTCACATAGTTGTTAGATGTAGACTCAGCCTGCGAGGCAAAATCACCCATAGAAGAAAATTAGTGCATTTACCTGTCAGCATCAGGCTAGATTTTCAATCCAGTTCACTAGTCACAGGGCCTAGTTTTTCATCCTCTGGGAGATGAAACTGATACACTGTTACTGGCATAGGTGTCAGTTAAAATAGTTCATTAGCATGAGAAAGTAAGAAGAGCGAGAGGAAGGAACTTGCCAAAATACATTGCTAAACAGTAAAGAATACACCCAGTAATAAACAGTGGCTCCATGTATTACAAACCATTTGCCCTATATTCTCTTTCAGTGCCATATAAACTCCTTGCTGTGTGCTCTTTCACTGATCAGAGAAATTACTCAAAAACAAACAGTGAAATCACTGCAATTCAGCAGTCAAAAAATGATACATGTGCCTTACACAAATATGCTGGTCTTTCTAACAGTGCAGGTTTAAAAAAGCATTTTAAAAATGTCATCTTGGGAAATCAGAACAAACCAGAATAATAATTAAAAAAAAAGATATAACACAGAGTTTGAAGTAATGTTACCTTGTGACATACTGCTCTAACAGTGACCTAATAATAAACTAGTTTGCTAAATAACTACCCCCAGCACTTTATTTTAGGAGATGTTTGAGATCTCAACATTAAATTTGCCCCCTCCTCTCTTTTTCCTCCTCTCACGTATCTCCCCCCCCTCCTGCCACCAACCCAGATCGCATTAACGTCGCAGAGCACAGGGAACAGTTCTCATCTGTCCGTCAGCAGGGAGGCAGACGGGACAGGGGAACAACAAGTCATTTGTACCTGGTGAGGAGGACACTCCTGGGAAACAAACAGATGAGCTAGTCCATGAATCCTAGCCATTCTCCCAGGTAAACAGAACTGCATGAGAAACACACAAATTATCAGGAGCATCACACTTAACTCTCTCACTGCTCCACAGAGGCCAGTGGCCATGAAACCGTAGATTATCCCAATATCTGATTGAAGACAAAGAGAAGGAAAATAACGTTGTCTCTTCCATTTAGACAGATATAGAACTAACTTCTGGTATCCAGAAGTCCATATCTGAATTATGTCTGGTCTCCAAAGTGTGTATTTCCCCTCATCATCTTACCTGGATTAGAAGGAACAATCTCTGATACCTACACTGCAAGTTATTCTTTCTGTGATATCTCACACTGTAGGTTGTCTCAGAGAAGCTGGGAGAATCCAGAGATTAGCAAACATTTTCATTTTCTCCCTTTTAGAGTTAATGGCACAACTGGTATTTATAATAAAAAAAAAAATAAAATTCCATTTGACTGACTATAAAAAAAAAAAACTAATAGCGATAATTAACTAAATAGCAACACCAATAGCAATAATTTGCTGTTATCAGTGTTTCGCCATCATGCGTACCATAAATGGCTAATTTTGCCACGATATTTACCTTTTTCATTTTTCTTGTTGTGATACTCATTAAGTTACTGTTTACATAAAGTAGCTTCCAGTAAAAACAGTTTGGGCCCCTTATACTGGCAACTCTCTTCCTGCTACTCAGAAGCACTGAAATCACTGCTACAATTTGCAGCTAAATTCCAGTTTTATACTCGTTAGTTAATTGCAATTTTAGTATGATTTGAATGCTTCTTAGTAGCCGCAACTATACAATTGTCCTCATGCTGAGTTAAAGCAATGGAGATAAGCTGTTAGAATTGCTTGCAGCAATGTTCATAAACAGGACTGATGTAATATGCATATAGTGCAATTGTATTTTAAAAGTTGCGGCCACTAGATGCATTGCATGAAAGTAATATTCACATTCCACTCCCAGGAATTGTTACTGTTGTTTTTACTAGTGTAAACTATCCCATAAGAGCTAGAAATAAGTAAAAACTGTGACATTTCATAGCTGCTTCTGGACAGGGCAAAACTTTTCAATGTAAACCAAAGCGAACAAAAGCAAAGGTTACTATAACAGGAAAGAAGAAAATCACTAGAATCACAATGAAAACAATAAAATCAGTAATATATCATGGTGTAAACTGGTAATAAATGGATGTTGCCTTTACTGACATTTGATAAATGAACTCATTCCCATTTTCATGCAGCTAAAACTTACAACTATAGAGGGTATTTACTAAGGTCTTTTGACATTTTTTGCTACATTTTCAATTTCCCTTAATTTAAGTAACGAAGAATAAAATTTATCAATAATGACAAATATCGATATTGATAAATATTGATTCGTTAAACCTGCCGCACTTTACTTGCTGTGAATTTTCAATCAATATCGATATCGCCAATTTTTTAGTTGGGGGAATTAAAATATTTTAGTGAACCATGTCCATGGGGAATAATGGGTTCTCACTACCTTCAAGCAGGCAAACCCTTTTTAAGGAAAAAAAAAATTAGAAAGTGCTTAATAAATATCAGTTTCGGTGATATTGATCTTTCGGGGAAAAGTTTTTAAAATTTTGTAAGTATCCCCATACTGTTTTGAAACATACAGTAAATATTCAGCTACAGTGTATTCCTGTAAATGAAAATAATAAAATATATTTTCAGTTCAATTTTTGTCAGATAGTAAAAAGTGGGAAATTATGTAGAAAAGTGTTTCATTCTTTAATAAATATTCCCTACAAGTGTATCTATCACCTCAAAACACTACTACTAATTTAGGTTGAACTAATGAAATAAACATTTTGCAAATATATATGTATTTTAAAAAAATGTCCCTGTAAACCACAATCGTCATCGAGGGTTTTCGCTTGTGTGCCAGCTTTGACTGCATTTGGGAGAGAGGTGATCGGAGGCTATTACCATTATTAGCGCAGCCGCTGCACTACCTGCTCTGCCCGGCCCCTAACTCTGCTTAGCAGTAATAGCTGTACGTGCCTCTGCCCATTCAATGCCATTCTACTGCCCCTCACACAAAGTTCTCCCTGTGCCTTGCTACCAGTCATGCCTTCTCTGTGCCTCGCTGCCAGTCGTGACTTCCTTGTGCCCCGCTGCCAGCTATGCCTACCCTGTGCCTCGCTGTGATGGCTCTGACCCTGCATGCCCTTGTACCCCTGCAGAGATGCCTAGCCTGGGGCGCCCCTCTGCCCGGCTTCAGGAGACAAACTGACCGTGCCTTTCACCCGATGCCCCATGTGCCAGGCAGCATGTCCAGTCCCTCCAGCCCCTCAATACATTGTCCACCCCTCGTGCCCTAAGTTCCCAGACGCTGTGTGTCCCTGCAGCACCAATACTTGTGGTGCCCCTGGGGTCCGCTCACCCACCAGCTGCCCACCCTGCCCGGTCACACTGCGCTTACTTGCCAAGCTCTTCATACAGCTGGTATTCGTCTGTGAAGCGGGTACAAGTCACAGTAGTAGCCATTCTAGTGCTGGGGGTACTGATACTGCCACTACTACCATAGGGTAGTCAGAACAGAGAGGAGGTAGAGAGGAGGTAGTGGCAGCTGAGAAACCATGCTAGTGCCAGGGGGGTCTCTTTGGCATTGGGCGGGTGCTAGCTGTCAGAGAGGAGGTAGTGGAAGCTAGGGCGATATCTTCTCTCCTTCTTCTGCATCTCACCCTCTTCCTTCTCCTCCGGGCCAGCTCCTGCTTCGTCTGCCTCCCGCACCCACCTTCTCTTCCCCAGCGAGAGAGAGAGAGACCAGCGGTGCAGACTGTAACTATGATTATCGTTAGATGATGCCGATTATCGATTCGATGATTTGAAAAATCGATTATCGGTCCGATAACGATTATTGTTGTCATCGCTCATCACTAATAATGATTATTTAGCCCCACCCACCCAACACTCAGGAAAGAAAAGTCAGGCTGTCAGGGAAGATGACAGAGAGAAACGCTGTATAAAGGTACATTGTTTTTAAATACATATATATTTACAAAATGTTTATTTCATTAGTAGATGAATTAATTTTGAAATGACGGGTGCACTTTAATCAGTCTTTTCTGATTTCTAAAAAGTATATTTTTATTTCAAATATTTATGGGTAAAATTTGGATAACATAATAGGACATATTTATCAGATATATATTATACTCTAAGAGGCATAATTATTATGGGTCATTTTTCCTGATTTATAAGGGAACAATAAAAATGTTTCACTACTGAAATAAATTGTTATGGATAATATGGATTTGGTAACAGAGGCACACATTGCAATGCTTTTCTATGAGGGTCCTTTCCATTACAGATCAATATCAATATCTATTTCAATGGCCAAGTGACGGGACTAGCTCCATAGAGAATAATGGGTTTATTTAAGACTGAGGCAGGCAAAATCTTTTGGGAGATATATTTCTCTTAGCACAGTTTAGTAAATAGGACAAATGTGAGACATAGTTTAAATAGACTGTTTCTCCAGCATTTACTAGTCGATGCACTTTTCGACTTTTAGTAAATGTCCCCCACCTTTTTGTTTATCCTAATATCCTATTCTAATGTTCTTACCCAGTGAAAAGGTACATAGCACACTGGGGTATATCAAATTCAGAAAGCTTTCTACAATGACTGTCAGTCAAGTATTTACCAAGACAGGTGCTTCTGAAGATGTAGAATCATTCCAGCCCTTGATGTGAAGAATTCATTATCCCTGCTGCTGCTGAACTAACAGAGCAGAAGCAGTAAGCAGCTGGGAACCACAAACAAGCCAAAGATGACAAACAGAGGAAACATTTAACCAACAAATGTGATGCAAACAGGAAAATAAAATGTTAGATATGCCATGTGAGCAAATATGACAATGTAGATGCCATTTACAGAGCATCTTGGCCCACTCATTTGATGCTGTCTGTGTTTACTTAGGGCTTACATTAAAATGTCCTTAAACACTCCCGTGGGAAAATATAGAGACCTTTACTTCTTATTTGTAATAACACTTTATTGTCAGATATCCTTGCACTGTCCTAATATAAAAAGCTCTTGACCACAAGGCAGGGAAAAAGACAAGTTGCTTTGTTCTCCTCTTTGATTTAAACAATGCAAACAAACAGATCCATGGTCATCAACAATATTTAAAAAAACAAAGACATTTTTATGGGAAAATAAATAACTACTTCTGATTTCAACAGCAGATGATGATGTTGGGGAGATTAATGAACAATTGGGAAAAAGAAACAAATCTTATAATCTGCTAGATGAGTAATTAGCTTGTTTTAAACTTTTGGTATGTGTAAAATCCCCATTGCCTACCAGCATACCTATTCTTAGGCAATTTCAAGCTGCATCTGCCCACCATTTTTAATTAACTGCGTCCCATAAAATCATTGCCTCTTTCCTTTTCGCAATTTTGAAAAAGGAAACATTGTTGTCTTGCTTTGCCACTTTTCAGTATGGCTTTACTGTTAAAATATACCTATATTGTTTTTGTGTTACTTTTAAAATTCCATGTTTATTTAGTAGAATTAAAGAACCTTTTTGAACCTGAGATTGAATTTGTGCTTTGGCCTATTCCAGAAAGTTATTTACCTAATTTCAGTATTTTCTCTATTTTTAAACCATACCTGCTCCATAGGATATTATGGTTTACACCATATTTACTAAGACCTATTTGACAAATTTGATTGATTTCTTTTTCGATTTCCTTGATTTACAAAGGATCGATAAACATTTTTCTCCAACAAAATAACAGGGGCAGACTTTACAATGCTAATCTATGAGGGTTCCTTCCATTACAGATCAATATCGATACCAATGTCTCTTTTTGAATGGGAATTATTTTGGATTTTGGTTAAATGACAGGACCAATTCTATAAGGAATAATGGGTTTTCGCCAGCCAGAGGGTGGAGAATTCTTTTGGGGGATAAAATGTAAATTGAACAGTTTAGTAAAAAGGAGAAAACAGTGATATTGTTAAATATAGACTGTTTCACTTGCATTTACTAGTCAAAAAACCTGTTCTACCTTAGTAAATTGCACCACTGGTCTGGAGAGGAAAAAAGTCTCTAAAAATATCTAATTAAAAATGATATTTACTGTATATATTGATTTTACTGCAACAGAAAAACAATACAGATGTATGGTGAACTAAACCAGCGGTCGGCAAACTGTGGCTCGCGAGCCACATGCGGCTCTTTCGAGCCTTCACTGTGGCTCTTTTCACAGCCGTGGTTCAGCTGAGTGCCGGGAGAAAGACAGGAGCGCAGGGGGATAGATAGGAGCGCCGGGGGATAGACAGGAGTTCCGGGGGATAGAGAGG
>WMED01003949.1:0-21387 GCA_019650415.1 Pipa parva
AAACAGGAGAAGGAACCCGGAAGCACTGATCACGTGATCCCGGATTCCTATTGGCTCCTGGTGACTGATCGGGTCACAGGAGCCCTCCCCAAACAACGGAGGGAGTCAGTCAGGACTCCCTCTGTGTTGGATCAAGTGGGGGGCCGCAACTAACGTCCCAAGGGCCGTGAGTTTGAGACTCCTGATATAGGGGATCTCAAGGATGCCCATAACTTGTCCTTTAGATAAACAGGCGAATTTATCAACGGGAAAATTTTACAGAGCTCTCTTAGTCTTGCTTCCTTACATCAGAGAATGCTAACTGGCGGTTGGTTGCTTGGTTCCTACGGGTTACTAGATGTCTGTAATTGATTGCTCCTCTTGATGATTTCCCCTGTTAGTGCTCCATAAAACAGTTTCATAATATACTAAAATTACCTCTTTCGCTGGCAGGAAAGAGCACGATGAAGTTAGAGTATGAACTTTTTAGTTAAAAAAAATTTAAAAAAAAGACAAATACCAAAAATTTAACAATCCTTATGTTATTTAAATGTTTCAAAATGTGTATGTTGTTTTGGTAAAAAGTCTCCCTTACACTTCTACTCACTTTCCCAGTGCAGGACTAAGTTTATTAGATGCATCCTGGAAGGACTCACCAAGGAAACTCCTTCCAAGGTATGCTTGGAATCCTTGCTGCCTAGGACTTGGCTTTTTTTGATAGAAGGAGTTAATTCACACCCCTCTGTGACAATCGGCTCTCCTCAGCATTGATTATATCCCCCTTAAAGGCAAGTCTCTGGGGAGTATGTTGTATTTGGAATTAAAACAGACACATCCATCCTTTCCCCTCAAGCAAACAAGAAAAAAGAAATTGGGATTCAACTTTCATAATGACATTTTTACTTCTACTGCATAGAAATGACTTCCATGCCAATCCCAATGGCCCTTTAACTACAGAGAATGATCTGATGAACAGGGTGATAAGCATAATAAAAAGAGGATCAGGATGTAAGATAAGTAAACTCTAATACTAAGCCAAGGGTAAGCTTGGAGGATAGTGTGTGAGGGGACAAGGCTTAAGAGTTATAATTAGCATCACTTGTATATTGTATCTATGCAATAAATAATTCAAGTATGGCCTGTGCGTGTGCTTGTCATTCTTAGAAACAAAATTTTAAAAATATATTATATAAAAGAACATTAAAATAGTTAATACAGTGTCAATTAAAATGTGATAAACAGGAAGCTGAGTGTGATCCTTGCGGGCAACATAAAGAAACAAAAAAACAAAACCACAACAAATTATAACACTCCACATGCATTGACACATACTGACCACTAAGGGGATTATTCACTAAGGTACGAATTCGACTACCAAATTCTCAAAACAGCGGATTCTCATAGTAAATCCGAGACAATTTTCCCCATTGTAAAGTCGCTTCAATTTTTCAAAGTTAACATTGCGACAATTTGCCCATAATATAGTCACGACTGGAACAATATTCTCATTATAAAGATGAGACTGCGACAGTAGCAGCCTATTGCGACTGTCTTTCTCTGGCTTATTAACACCTACACACAGCGTCTGCCAAATTTCTACAAAACAGTATTTTTGGTGTAAAACAATACACACTTGATCTGAAGTTAAACTAAAAAAATCGGTTTGATAATGGACTGAGTGGCAGTTTATGCAAGAAAAATATGTTTTCAATAAGGATGAAATAAGCCACCAGCAACAGAATTCAAAAATGGTTACAAACACTATGTAGAAACAATGGGCTAGTCAATACAGTTAAAAAATGTTCAGTGTTTGTTGTTGCTTGAAGATGCTCTAACTATTATTATAACGCCACCCTGAAATCACCTTTCAGTCAAGCAATACAACTTGTTTACAATTGTTTTATTGAAAACAATATCTATTGAGACAAAACTTGTAAAAAAAAAAAAAATCACATTACCTTATATAGGAATTAATTGCTACAGTCACAACATGAACTGTGTTGTAATTTCCCAGTACCCAATGCTTCTTCACAGTGCAGGCTGACAGACAAGCCAAAGTGAAGCTCCTCCCACTTAGTTCACCAGCCTCACACATCATCACGCTTAAGCATTCTCATTGGCCCCTACAATTAACGTGATGATGTTTCAACCATTTTTCACCAGTAGTGAACTAAGTGGGAGGAGCTTCACACAGGCTTCCTTGTCAGCCTGCGCTGTGAAGAAGCATCGGGTGCCAGGAAATTACAGCACAGTTCATGCTGTGACTGTAGTGATTCATCCCTATATAAGGTAAGTTTTTTTAATACATCTTTTTATTTTATACCTTTAGTTCTCCTTTAAGAAAGTAAATAATTTCTTTCAAATCTAGCTGGATATTGCTTTAAATTAAAAAAACTCCAAAGAAAGCAAATAGAGTGTAGCATTTTAATTAATAGTTTAAAAACAGAAAAAATTACTCATATTTACTTATATAAAATAGATACAGTATGTAGATAGATCAAATTCCTTTTGGTCAGTCACATTTACTTGAAATTGAGTCCTCCAACATGCATTATGGCTTCCTCTGGGATGTAACTCATTGATGTTGTCTATTTGTTGATCAATTTCAAATATCCTACTCTATATATATGTATATTTTTATTTATAAATTGCCACCAAGGTATGCAGCTCAGTACAATTCCTGAAGGACTGGAATTACGTCACATGTTGTCACTTACAGTTCATCGATATCAAGTATAACCCTTTTACATCTTTTCTGTATAAATAATGAAAAAGCCACTCTTCTACCTACAATCTTCCATTAGAGCAGCTCCCAAAGTTACATTGGCTCTCTGATTACAGCATTTTACAATGTGGTGCAAATCATCTGTGTTCCTACATTACTTCAGCAGCATTACCAGGGATTCTTGTTAATGTGGCTATTTCCTAGTGCTTCAAATATTCCAGGGATTTTTTTTAAATTTGGCTGTTACCTTGTGCTTCAAGCATGCCACTCATGGCCAAAATCCTCTTAGAAATCATATAAATCATATCTATAGTTATAATTTCATAACAAAATAAAAGGTAATAATACAGTGTATATATATATATATATATATATATATATATATATATATATAAACGTAGTGATGTATTAAAAGATTATCTTAAAACAGTTCAATATTATAAGTCAGGTAGGTAAAACCTCTGTAAAAACACATGAATCAAACAAACCTATGTTTAAATGAGCTTGAATATTCAAATGAAAACACATAAATATAATTAAATAATAAAATGAACCAACTAATGGCTTTTATTTATAAAAAAAAATATCTAATCAAAGTGCTTATTAAAAAAATGTTAAAAACAGTAAAGGAAAATCATATCCTTATATTGAACCCACATACTGAATTTTTCTTAGATACCAATTCTTTTATTCTAAGGTAAGGACCATAAGTCAGTATCTCTCTTTGGCTCTATGGTTTTTAATCTATAAATCCTTTCGGTCTCACATTTGAAAAGTATTTTTCTCCTATTACCTTTCCTTTCATGTGGACTAACTTCCTAGATGGCAAAGAAGTTCATATTACTCAAACCTTCTCCTTGACATTTTGCTCAGAAAGAATTCTGCTTTTTTACTTACCAGTATATTTTCTGAAAAGCATCTTTCTAACGGTCCAACATATGTATTGTTTTCCACACTTGCACTCGATACAATATTCACATAGGAAGAATTGCAATTAAAGTTCCCGCTAATATCATAATTAATCTTTGTAGTGTAATAGTAACAATAATAAAAAAAATCTTACAAGTTGTTTGCATGCTTTATATTTCTTGCATACAAAAATAATGTCTTTTTGGGCATTTTTTCCCAAGCCAGGTATTGTTTTCCTTATTATAAAAATGACCAATTTTTAGGTCAGGTGACCCTGTAAAAACACACTTTATCTTATCTGGGACTAATCCTGTTAAAACCAGATCCTATTCAGTAATGTCCCAATTCCTATTTGAGAGCATGTTTAATTATTTCTTTATCCCTACTCAATATTTCGGTAGATACCATATCCGAGTCAACCTCCTCTGTTTTTGGCTTTATTCAAGAGTTTACCAGCTTTTTTTTAATCCTGGTTCCTGGTAGCCTCTTTTACCCAGCATTTATTTTGCTTAGCTGCCCAAGATATCTTTCTTACTGCAATTGCTTATCTGGCTTATTGGAATATTTTCTTGCCAGTTCCTTTGGTGGCAGTTACTTTTTATAATTTAATTAATCTTCACTTTCTAAAAAGGTCTTTGTATCTTTAATATATATCTCTAGATCTAAAATGATGGCTTTAATTGGGCTCATCTATAATGTCAACATAATATTTTGGTCTATCTGGCTTAAAGTGGACCTGTCAGCTCAAAACTTGAATACTAATTAAGGTTCTGCTAACGAAATAAACCTTTTTTTAAAATATATATCTATTAAATAAAATGTAACTTTTATATAGTGTTTCTCACTGTCCTTATCCCTGTCAGCCCGACGTTTCTTTCTAGAGTTGGGTTCGGCAGGGTTAAGAGGAACTGTCATATATAAATACGTATATATGTGCTTGGCATTTACATTTATTCCCATAGCAAATCTGCAACCATGACAAATTTCCAATTGTAGAATCGCGATCACAACAATTTTTAAAGTTGTGACCGCTACAATATTCCCATAGTAAAGTTGCAACTGCTCCAATATTCTCATTGTAATGTTGCGACTGCGACAATATTCCCATAGTAAAGTTGCGACTGCGACAATATTCCCATAGTAAAGTTGCCACTGCGACAATATTCTCATAGTAAAGATACACATGGGTGAGAGGAGTCAGGACTGTTTGGGGGCGTGGAAATAGATTTTGAGTAGCAGGTCCTACTGAAAACAGCGGCTTCCAGATCTGGAAATTGGGAGTACTTAACAGTAAGACTTACTTTATAATATTACTTTTTTTTTTTTTTTAGCAAATCTACATAAATATTTAGCTAATGAGATTAATTTACTTTGGATACACGATTACAAAATGACAGGTACATTTCAAATTAATAGATCCTTCATCCTCTTCCCAAATCCTTATAATATCATCTCCATCATTTTAGTTGAATTGGGTTATTTAGGACATTTTCCCCTTCTTACATACTCATAAATAGGTTTGCATAGTTTGTTGCAAACCTTGTACCTATTGCTATCCCTTGTATTTGTAGCTAAATATTCATTATTAAAGACAATTAAAAAGACAAATAATTCTGGGTAAGGATGAAGTGGATTCCTTTTAAAATAAAATCCATTTGTTGACATCTCAGGGCACCATCATTCTCCAAAACTTTCTCTCTCATACCCGCCTTACGGTTAATGTTGATATAGAGAGAAGACATCCACCATTCCCTATTATTATCCATCCACTCTATTCCCCTTAAGTTCATCAGTACATCCCCTGGTATTTTTTAAATATGTCTGCTTCATTTTTACATTGGTTTGCAAAAATTAATCCAAAAAGATGTCATCTAAAGCACCATATAAAACAATAGGACTGGGTGAGGCCTGCTTAACAACATTGCTGCTATCAGTAAAGATAAAAACCAGCAGAAGGCAAGAAAATTCATTAATCTAACTTTAAAGATAACATTTTTTATAAGTGCTGTGTAAGTATGCTAACTGAAACAGGAATTTTTCGTTTTTGGGTGTTACTAGTTTTTATGCAGCTTTCTGTTTCACCTATTAGCCTCTTTAATGTAATCTTTTCTATTCATTATCGCCACCACCCCCTCCCTTTTTCCGATGACTTTATTACTAGATCATTATTAGTTCTAAGCCCTAAAGAGTTCTAAAGAACACTCGATATTTCAAGTTCATACATATAAAATCATTATCTCCTCCTATTTGTTCCTGTGGCTGGGGTGTGTTACATGCAAAAATGTCTTTTTACTGTTCATTCTCTGCAGAATTTATTAAAACCTATGAAGAGATCAAAATGTTTTGCTTTATTATCAGTGGCAAGGCTAAGACCCTTTAAATAAAACATTCATTTAGTCCTTAGTAAGTTTAATTCAAATTGAAAAAAAACATGTTCATCTATTGCAGTGGTTCTTAACCTTGTTTGAGGTACCGAACCCACCAGTTTCATATGCACATTCACCGAACCCTTCTTTAGTGATAAATCACTTGACCTCCGTGTCTTGACCTCCATGGCGGAGGCTTTGCCAAACCCCTGAGACCGACTCACCGAACCCTGGTTAAGAACCACTGATCTATTGTATTCTGGCAAGACCCTTTTCCTCTCACTATAACAGTCTTTTTCTACTTAAGCCAATTTATTTCTCTCTCTCTATATATACTATTTTTTTTTCTTGTTTCTCTTTCCCCTTGAAGAGAGAATTTCTCTAACAAAATGTTGCCTATTTCCTTCCTCCTCATTATACTATTTGTATATCTATTTTGTATTGATCTCTTGTTTGTCTGATTCCTAGGAGTATTTATTGTAATAGTTCTGTCTATCCTCCCACTGTCTATATACTCTGTATGTTTCCTAAATTTTTCTGTGGATAATGGTTCTTCTCTTCCAAGATGTCCATTATATATATATTTCAGTACTTGATATATTTATTTTATCTTTCAGTATTCTGCTGTGTTCTGAAACCATTGATCCATGGATTCCATATTGTCTAGGTAAGAATTTTTTTTTAAATTCTAAAGTGTCAGGGAATTAAACCCATAGTCAGGTAAATATTTAAAAGTTTGTAATCCAAACACTTTCTAGTCTCTTTGAGTTAGACTTTCACTAACTCAAATAACAAGGCCAAATTATTAACTTTCCATCTTTGTATCAGAACTCTTTCTGAATATTGCTCCACAGAATAACATATCAAATTGTGTACTATGATCCACATTGCACCTGTATCTAGTTTTATGCTGGGGAGATCTTTGTCAAAATATATGCACCACTTATAAAAGTAATAAGTAAAGATACTTAGCTAAATAGACCAGACTACAAAGTACATGACTAGTAAACATTTGTGTTTTGTTTTTTTTTTAGAAAGAAAAAATCCACTGTAATTATAGCTGAAACAGACCATGTAATCCACCAACACAGTTTCCGTATAAATTGATGCAGTGCTTTCTGCAATCTTTCACACCCCACAGGTCAAAATCTGTAAGTGTAGACAACTTTAAGGGCAAGTCAGCTTCCCTTTTAAAAGTAGAAAAAAAAAAACGCACTGACCTAGCATAACACACTTCTAATTGAATTTTGTCTTAAATCAAATAATCAGTCGAACTGACATGTTTTATTCTTGAAAATGGCCTCCAGAAAATGACTCAAGGGCAAAATTTATTAAAATCGAAAATATTGATATCGTGATTTCAATATTGCCGATATCGCGATATCTGCTGAATTTTACCGATAATGCGATATCGATATTACTGCGGTATCAATATTGCAAAAATATTGCGTTATCGAATTTTAACGATATTATGGATTTTTCCATAGAAATGACCAGGCTAGCAGATTTCGATTGAATTTCGATTTCGCAATATTGGTAATATTGTTGTCGCGATGTCGAAAAATGGCCGATATCGGTAATATCGATATCGCGATATTGATAAAATCGGCCGATATCACGATATTGATATTTTCGATTTTAATAAATTTCACCCTAGAGAGCTTTTCCGCAAAAATAAACAATTGGGAAAAAGTTTACACTGTTTTAAAAACATAATCCTTATTATAATAAAACCATTAGTTTCCGCTAAAATCCTGGAATAGATTAGTAATGTGAAAATGAATCTCGCCAAATGTCAGGTTTTTAATCATCTGTTTATCAAACAGAAATAGCAAAGATACACTGAGTGGCAAAGATTACTCTGCAGATAGTTCAGCTGTGATGGGAATTTCATTTCTTTTCAGCAAGGATGAGATGGGTAGAATATGAAAAATGCTCAGCATAGAATGCATTAAAGATTATAAATGTCAGCATATAAAACCTTTTTTTAGAGTATGAAATAAGAAAACTTAATTAATTTAATAAGCTATTAAACTCTCTAAAAAAAAAAAAGGAAGTTTATTCATATTTTTTTAAGAGGACATAACACCACATGTTTAAATATGTACATTTACTTTAAGACTGAATATAATGGGGTACATTTACTAAAGTCAAACACCTTTATTGACTAGTAATTCCAGGAGAAACAGCTTATATTTAACAATATCACAGTTTTCTCCTATCTAATAAACCATTTTATGTCCCAAAAGAATTCTCCACCCTCAGGCTGGTGAAAACCCATTATTCCCTATGAACTGCTTCCTGCCATTTAGCCTAAGTACAAATTTTTTTCGCACTGAAAAAAACACATCAATATCAATCCATAATAGAAGGAGCCCTCATAGAAAAGCATTGCAAAGTTTCCCCCTGTCAACAATTTATTTTGATGGGAAAACATTTTTTCAATTTTTGTAAAATCAGGGAAACAAAAATTGACACACGACAAGGGGGTGAAATTAATTTATATGGTCGAATTGGTCTTAGTAAATATGCCCCCACGTGGTGTACTAATTTTTTACCTCTCAATTTTTGTAGAATAAAAAAGTACATATTTTCACATGTTAAAAGAAAGATTTATCTGCTGCAGCATTGATATATACTGATTAAAATCCCAGTGTTTAATTAAATAGAAAACTGCCTTGTGCACATCAAATAAATTTTATTATACAATTTTATATGGTCACAATGAATAACATTTACAAAATATCAGGCATTTAAAAAAAAAAAAACATAACTTTTTAATTAAAAAAAAGAAATGACACTTTAATCTGCATCTTAAGCTAACTGCATAACAGAACTTTCAAGTAGAACGAAAAATATTTTTAAAAATCCAAAAGAAAATCAGAAAGAAATAAAATGTAAACATTTTAAAACAATGTTTTAAAATTTCGAAGGTGTTCTCTGTAACACTTGTTCATCAAATTAAATCATTTCATTTACTTGATGTTCTTGCTATGATTTAACTACAGAAAGAATCAAACATGTTTACAGTAAATTAGATTTATCAAGCAAAAACCCATTTCCTTTTTTCTTGCTCTGTATATGAAACAAACCTCTGCAAATTTTAATAGTGGTCCAAAGGACACAATTTATTTTCAATTAACAGCATATTTTGTAAAATTAATGCTCAATGATACTATAACAGAGCAGAAAGGGACTAATGTATTTCCTATTACATGCTAAATAAAAAGCAAATAATATTTAGATATGGTAAAGAATTATCTGCCATACAACATACTTCTGAAGAAGTACAACTTTTAAATACAAAAGATAGAGAGTAAGACCAATGTAAATCATAATTACACACTCTTAAAATAATATTATGGCCTTCTGTCATCATTAAATATATGTAAAGTTAATGAGAATGCAGTCCTGGAAATGATCAATAGACTGCATAACAAGTGACTAAAAATCTATATTTAATGGGTTTGCAGTTTGGACATTAAATGTTCCGTAATGTTTTTTTTTTTTTTTTTAATTTCACACGTGAATTTTAAATAGAATGAAATAACACCAAAACATTTAAAAACTACAATATGTTGAAAGGAAGACCAGTCAACTGTTTCTAATTCTAGTTTCCTTTAAAATAAAGTCATCTATATTTCTCATTAAATTCACTTGTTTTATTGTTTTAAGAGATATGTGCTAGAACTCCCCGAGTGTGCTTTCCTGCATTATTTCATCCCCACACTGAAAGGCCTTTATTCTCAGGATTCCTTTATGTGACGTAACAATGTCAGTCTTTTATAATTAACTGATTACAAAGGTTCTTCAAGCAAATGTTAAGAATTCAAGCAGTTGCAACAGTAATAGATGAAATTTCTAACATACTGACTGAAATATTTTGGAAGCATATATATATATATATGTATATAATGAACAATTTCGCGGTGGGGTAGTGAGGTGCTGAACTGTAGTGGAAATTGCTGTATAATGATGTTTTCATATAATAGTTTAAACTAATATATTTTTTTAATTTAAATACAAGTGTGAATTTCAGTCTCTTGAAAGATAGCTGCAATATCTGCATATAGAATATATCAGTTAATTTATTTATGACATTTTTGTTTTTCAAAAATATGTTTCTTCCTACAAATAAGATTAGGGGCTTTCCATTTTTAGGAAAATTAAAATTAATATTGGATTTTAACAGATTTTTGTGGCAATGCAATTGTGTTTATGTAATTAAAATGTCTTGTCCTTTTATTCCACTCAAAGAAAACAATCTAGGTTCCAATCACGCATTTTCTTTAGAACTCTTATCCCGCCCCCTTCAGTCAAAATAGGATATTACTTCAGTGGGGGGTTTTGTTTGCTTTCCATTGATGGGATCTGGCCAAAGCTGGTCTTTATAAAACCTCACTAGCTATGACCAGAATATACCAGCATTATATAGGCACCCTTTTAACAAAGAATGCATGCACTGCACCAATACTATATTAGTGTGTGTGTGTGTGTGTGTGTGTGTGTGTGTGTGTGTGTGTGTGTGTGTGTCAAATAAAAATATAACATTTTAAGAATCATCATTGGATATCCAAATTACAATAAGATAATTTTTGAGAATGTTATAGAACTAAACATAAAATAACAAAATATTTATGATGTGGCTACAATTTATTTAAAAAGCAAAATGCAAATAAATTTTAAAAATATTCCCAAAACAAAATCTAAAATAATCGACTTGTTAAAAAAAAAAAAAAAAAAGCTATTAAAATAAATACAGTACCTTTTTTTAATTAAAAAAAAAAGTTAGATAGACCATAAGTATGGCCCTCATAGATGAACATTTCTGTTATGCATACAGCATTTAAGCAAACAACAGAGGTATTACTCTTCAACTAGGCATTTAATAGCCTCAAACTGTGTACCAGGGATATCACACTCCTGCCCTTGACATTTTTTGAACTACAGCTCCCTGCATCCCCTGCTAGTTGAAGTATGCAGTTCCAAACAAATGGACAGTAACAAACTTGAGAACTCCTAGTGTACACAAACGTTTAGATTCATTGAAAGAAATTAATGATATTAACCACTGCAGCATCATTTGTAAACAATGCTAGACAATAGACTTCCCATGAAATTACATTGCATATGTAAATGGCAAAATACATTATAGCATTTAAATACATACATACATACAAGTCCATTTCAGTTCCCTTAACATACATTTCACCAAAAATATATGAACACATCCAAAGCAGCAGATAACTTCATGCTATATTGCATAATGAAAGCAGTATATATATATATATATATATATATATATATATATATATATATATATATATATATATATATATATATATATATATATATATATATATATATACAGTTAAATAATTTCATTGTAATAATACAGAAAATGTGCAAAGTAACATTGGTAAGTGTGGAGACGGGTTATTCTGTGGCCTTTCTTAGTAAGTGATTAAGAATGGTTATTGTGTAAAACATATAACCCATTTATATAAGCAAAAAAAAAAAAAAAAAAGCAACATATTGAACTCTTATCCATTATAATTAAGCGTCTGTTCACCGGTGGAAAATTAATCTGATTTCTTGAAAATCAGCTGCATGACCTCCAACCTTGTGAGTCACCTCTGACCTTCTAATTTGATGGAGCTGCATATTAAACTGCTTTAGCTTGCTTGCATGTCAATAAGGACCTGTGTTAGCAACTGTTTATGGCCAGTTTTGTGCAGAATCAACACAAAAATGCTTAAATTTTGTCTGGTCTTTTTTTTTTTTTTTTTTGCACAACCCAGTGGATAAAGATATAAATCATTGCTAAATACAACACATGCTGCACACTTCTGTGGAAAGAAGCTGTTAATCAAGAAGCTAAAAAAATCCCATTGTAACTTGGGAAAGAGAAGCGAGAGGGAATGCAGGAATGCAGGAGATCGGATGATGTATTGGATACATTGTTTCATTAGGTGAAACTGCAGCTCTCATTCATAGAAATATGGCCCTTTTACAAGTGGCTGCACTGCTTTACATGCTAGGGTGTCCACGCAGCTGTCCACATGGATCTTCCTTGCAATTATTTTGCAAAAAAAAAAAAAAAAGCCCTACCCCCCACTGCACCCCCAGCAAAAGGTTACCAAGCATGAATGTATTGATCCGTATTCATTTACAAACAGTGGCTCCATTCAATTGCAAAGTGATGCCCAGCGTGTTTATGAGCTCTCTCTCTCCTCTCCAGGCTTTCCCAACTGGCTGACCCAAAACGAAACAAACACACACGAGGGTGGCACACCCGCATCATCAATGGAAGCAGCAGCAGCAGCAGAAAAAGAAAGGTCATGCAACAGGGACTAAGCGACACAAGCGAAGGAAGCAAAGCCCACAAACAGAAGCTGGGTCCGGACAAGCAGAAATGAATTACTTACTGCCCGAGGGACAAATGATGTGAGCTCTACCATCTCACAGTGAGAGAAGAGGGGTGCGCTGGCACCTTGCGCATGTGCTGTATACAGATCCTAGATGTGCTCGCCTAGAGGTAAAGGATGAGACCGGGAGCAGCAGCGCCCCCTACGCATCGCACATTGGACTGGAACTGCAGAGATGCGAAGAATCCCATTGATTTTTTTTTTTTTTTAGTGAAGTGCCCAGCAGAGGGGGGATGGGGGATGCTAAATCAGCACTAAAAACATATATAAAAACAACAACAGCAACGCTGGAAGGGAGACCCATGCTACAGAAATACAATGGCTACTAATCTGCGCTAAAGAGGGGGGGTTGTGGGGGGGGATCCTTACACACAATTGGGTAAGGTAGACAGGATTGCCAAGTAAATTTACAGAAAATAAGGTTTAGAGTTATTGTGATCTGTTGAGTTAAAGGGCTCTGTCCATGTTTTAAGTGGTGTGCTAGTTGTGTTTGTTAAAGCCCTTCCACATGGGCACTCCACTGACTGATGCACAGGGGATTTTGATACTGCATCTGATGAGAATGTTTTAACACACAGTGCTGCCGATGGAAAATTGTAGTATTTTTGCATTCTGGTGCCCAGTGCATATCTGTTAACACCTAATCCAACAATTTCCATGTTAGTTTATGCCTAAAAAAAGCAGTCAGTTATTGCCTTTCCCATATAAATAGTGCATGTATAGTAACTGCATATTTTTCCAAAACGATCATTTCCATGATGCTATTTCACAAGGGGGTATCAGGAAGACAGAGGAACCAGCTGGTGCTCATCGCTTCTTTTGTTTGACCTAAAATTGTTCTACCACCTTTGCCATGATCTGGAAGTAAATGAGTTTAAAGGAGAACTAAAGAGAAAAAAAATAAAAAAACAACAGTTAAAATACTTACCTTATACAGAGATGATTGATTACAGTCATGGCATTAGCTGTGATGTAATTAGCCGGCACCCTATGCTTCCCCCAGCGCCTCCTGCACAGCGCTCTGGCTGACACAGAAGCCAGCACGCAGCTCCTTCTTCTCCTTCCCCGGCCTCAAACATCATCACGCTCATTGCGGGGATCGTTCGCATTGGCCCCGCAATGAACGTGATGATGTTTAAGCCCTGTAACACCCATGGTGTTATAGAGTGGGAGGAGCTGCAGGGCTGGTTGCCAGTTAGCCAGCACTGTGAGAAGCATCGGGGGAATCATCACGAGCCAGCTAATTACCGCACAGCTCATGCTGTGACTGCAATCAATCGGTTCTGTATAAGGTAAATATTTTAACTGTGGTTTATTATTTTTTCACTTTAGTTCTCCTTTAATGTTTATATTTCCCATGATGCAATACAAGGTATTCAGTCACCAAACAATTGTTGACAGTTCTGCCACTGGATTTTCCTATATGTGTGTCAGGCATTTGTCTATAGCCCCAAGCCACAGGGTGCTTTGGGGAAAGGGGGGCTCTAGACTGTACAGTATGGGGAAAGGGAGGGTTGAGGAAGCACAGAATGCAGAAAGGAAGGGTTGGGGGTGCACAGTATGAGGAAAGGATTGGTTTGGAGTAGTAAGGAGTGCCACACTACCTTGCTCCTCTTTACATGCAAGATTTACCCCTTCCTCTCTCACTTCACTGCTAACACCCTCATGCATGCTCTCATCCTATCCCGCCTGGACCACTGCAATGTTCATCTATCTGGACTTCCAGCTTCCCGCCTCTCCCTGCTCCAGGCTATTCTAAACTCTGCTGCCAGAATTCTCTCCCTCTCTCCCCAGAGGGGACAGTCTCTCTACCAATTTCTCTGCTCCTTGGCTCCCCATAAGCAAACAAATCATTTACAGTGTTCTGTTTTTGACATTTAAGGCACTTCACTCTATTGCCCCTCACATACGTTTCCTCTCTCATATGCCCGTACATTCCTTGTCGTCAACTGCACTACTCCCAAAGCAATTACCTTTGCATGCCACACACCAATACTGCCCTTTCTCGTCTTAAGCCATTTTCTCTCTCTGCCCCCCACATCTGGAATTCTATACCCCTTTATCTTCCCCGAGCACTGTCCCTCTGTATTACTTTCTCTCTCTCCCTCCACATCTGGAATTCTATACCCCTTTATCTTCCCCAAGCACTGTCCCTCTGTATTACTCTCTCTCTCTGCCCTCCACATCTGGAATTCTATACCCCTTTATCTTCACCAGGAATATTCCCTCTGCACTTTTAAAACCAAACTGAAATCCTGCCTTTTGGAGCACTCGCACTGATATTTATCACTGATTTTTATGTATATATTTTATTTATTACTTAGCCATTTATGCTTATTATTTGTATATATTTTTATTTATGGACTTGTGTTTCAACACATTGTCAAAGCTCTTATTACCCGTCTATCTGTGTATATAAGTCTTCCTCCCATTTAGATAGGAAGCTCTATGGGTCAGGCACCTCCAACCTATTGTGTCAACCTCAACATATCACTTAAAGTGATATATCCTTGTGATCTCATACTGTATTGTTTAATGCAGTTTTCTCATATCTGTATTATATTTTTATTACAGCGCTGAGTATGATTGTGGTGCTTTATAAATAAAATTATACATACATACCTGCTACACTGTAGTGTGTTATATGGGGGAAACTCCTGCACCATACGGTGCATTACAGTGGAGGAACTGCTGCACTAAATGAGATACAATGAGAAGAGACTGCTGACTGAGGTCTCATTTTCAGCCATACCTTTTGACTGCATACAGCCACAGCTCAGAGGAGCTTTAGAAGCAAGCCAGGCACAGTAAGGGGCTGTTACAAGCACCAGCAGGCAAGCCAGGTCATTTTAGATAAGATTTTTAAGTTATGTATTTTTTTGACTATGTTTTTTTTTTTTTTTTTTTTTTTTTTTTAAATAATTTGAACATATTGTGCCTACCTGTTACCCTGATTCTTGCATGCTGGCCATAGCACAGTGATAATGGAAGGAAATAGGATAAGTGTGTACAGTGTGAAAGATGGAAATATTTTCTTCTGTGGTGAATAAGACTTTTAAAGGGTGTGCTGTCAATTCCTTATGCCAGGCTATTTTAGTTATCTTTTTTTATCTTTTACATTTTTTTTCTTAGCGCACATATACCTGCTGCCCTGCACTGTCTGCAGTGCTAGTAGCGCTTTTGTGTCTAAGTAATGAATGCAGTGTGAAAGTGTTTAGGGTGTCAGACTTGCATATACTGTAATTGTTTGCTCTATCCGGTGTGTTTATGGACCTCTCTGCCTCTAGTGTTCAGAGGCACTATTTCTCTTTTAATAACATTTACTTCATTAAAAAAGCTGCTTATTTACTTGCAATGTATCCCATGAACATCCCAGCAACCTTTTCAATATCAGTAAAGAGGGCTGTTATTCTTTCTGCATTTTGCAAACTACTTTTAGCATGTACAGGGGTAAATAGCTCAACTATTGTAGTTCTGCCAAGCAACACACAATGTGTGTGACATCACATGCACACATTATTTATTTATGATATTTATTTAGTGCTGACATATTACACAGCACTTTACAGAGATTAACCATTTATTTTAGTACATTTCCTTGTAGAACAACAACAATCTGATACACCTAAACAATTACAGACTAGGGCCGGTTTAATCAGACTTTACACCTTTCTCTAGATTTTTGGACTGTGGGTGGAAACGAGTACTTGGAGGAAACCTATACAGGCTTGGGTAGAAAATATGAATTCTGACCAGATGATGCCCTTAGTGGAATCAAGTGAAATTTACTAAAGTCAAAAATTACCTTTTTTTTTTACTTTTTCACCCCTTTTTTCACACGAAAATTGGGTGAAAATAACATTTTCAACCTTTTTGCCCCCCTTTTCACGTTTTTCAGCCATTTTTTTGTAAAAAATGGATGAAAAGGTAAAAAAAAATCATTTTGGACTATAGTAAATTTTGCCCAACAACTCCAGTTCTAAAAGGGAACAACTAGCCACTGAGCCAACATACTGCTCATTAAAGGAACAGTATAGTCACCAACAATTATTTGCTGTCTGTTTGTCACTGTTAAATAAAAGATAAATAAATGCTTTTTGCCATATACCGATAAATTATTTATTTATTTCCACCCTTAACAATTTAAGAACAGTTTGGTACTGAAGCTCCTCCCCTCTCTCAACCACTTCCTGTTCAGCAGTTCAGTTTGGAATGTTGAGTTAAGGCAGGGGTCTCAAACATGCGGCCCCTGGGCCGCATGCGGCCCGCCAAACCATTCTGTGCGGCCCGCAGACTGATCGGGGTGGGGGGCGCGGCAAAATTACCTTCTCCGTTGCCGGCTGTCTGCTGTGCTGACAGCCGGCAATGGAGGAGGGTCTCCCCAGCACTGATTAAGCTTCCTGTCAGTGACAGGAAGCTTAATCAATGCTGGGGAGAGGAATCTCTACAGCACAGACAGCCGGCAACTTTTTGCCCCCTAGTGCGGCCCTCCGACTGGCTGTGATCTTGCTCTGCGGCCCACTTGCTGAGTTGAGTTTGAGACCCCTGAGTTAAGGAATTAATTGACAGGCTGGATAATGCTAAATAACCAATCAGAAACTTTAAACTGTTATCCACATTTTTTTTTAACTCTTAAAGGTGTAGTTAATTCAGCACAAGCAATTGTTAAAGAAAAGGCTAATAGCTCTATAGAAAAGGCTGAAATATTGACTTTCTTTTTATATGGATTTGGTCTTTTGCTCTCTCATACCCAGTATCAGCGCGCTATTTCTACTGACAGCATAGACCATTAGCTGCAACTATTGTAATATCCCATGGTTTGTCATTAAGCATTAATTTTGACCTTCCTGCCGTGTCAGTGGCAAAAGAATGCTGGATTCATCAAATTAGGATGAAATACATAGAAAAGACCAACTAAGTAAATTATTAAAAATATTTATTAAGCATTTACAACAAACATTACTTTTAGTTAATCAGGCTGTACTGTTCATTTAATATCATAATGTGGAGGAAGGACACACCCATTTTTGTGCCACCTAGCTACTAGTTACGTCACCACCATATTCCTTAGATTGCCATACTGAATGGTATGTCAGTATTTCTTTGATTGCCACTGTCTCAACGGTACTGGGTGGTGCTGGGGATGAATGGATTTCTATAGGCCCCTATATTTATTCCATTAAGTAGGTGGGCATTTGTATTCAACCCACAATTCACATTTGTAGGAGATTCCAGTGAGCCCCACTATTTATTTTAATTTCAAATTGTAAGAAGATTAATAATTTTATAATATACACACAAACACATTTATTAGTATATACAGGTGTTACTATCCCTCACACCCTTAAAAATCTTAGCTAACCATGCCAACTTTGCAGTCAAGAACCCATTTTAGAATTTCTGCGGACTTCTTTTCTGTAAAGAATATCTCAACTGTAGTGATCTAAAGTGTGAAGCAAGTGGTCAAAAGTAATTTTGACTGCTGCAACCCAAGTGGTCACGAAAACTACCCTTTACCTTCTGAATAACTCCTACAATGCATGTTTCTGGAAGTACAAACCTTCAGCTACCTAGGCATACTATCTGTTATTCCAGTCTTACTTTCACACAACTTGTAATATTTTATCCTATAGCGGGTGAGTTTACTAGAAATGAACTGGTTGAAAACCTAGGGGTCCTCTAAACAGCAGCAGTGATTCTTTGACACCAGGGGTCGGCAACCTTTTGGGCTGAGGGAGCCATATACGTGCGGCTCCCTCAGCCCTTTTGAATCCGGAGCCACTGACATCACATACGGCTCTGAATTGGCTAGCAATCAGGAATCGCTTTGACGTCAGCGGCTCCTGATTGGCTAGCAACCTGGAAGCCAGTGACGTCAGTGGTTCCAGATTGGCTAGCAATCCGGAAGCGCCGAGAGAGCTCTCTCTCTACAGCACTTGTTGGCACACTGTAATGAGCGATGCTAGCACCGCTAGTTACAGTGAAAGAGCCAGATATGGCCACCAAAGAGCCATAGGTTGCTGACCCCTGTTCTATGGTAATATTTTGGGAAGCAGTGTACACTTTTGCAAATTGGTCCAACAAGCCATCAGTCACAGGGCTATAATTTAGACAATATAAACAACACAAAAATAAAACAAAATATGTGTGTGTGTTATATCTATGTATTGTGCAGACTAGGAAATTTTCCAGTCACAGGCAGCTGATTATGTGCAGATTGCGGTGATCCAGTTCAGATATAGGAAATCTGGAGAAAATATGGGCTGCCTAGGACAAGCCAAGCTAATATGAATATAGACCAACGTACAGATCTGGGTACTAAAGGACTGTGTAGGTGAGATCAGGGTAATATGGGGCAGATTTGAGGTACACTTGGGTGTGCTGGGCAGATTGAAGGAAACTGGATGAGATCTAAGCTATCAGCGGCCTCTACTGGGTAAATCTGGGGGACAGTGGGCTTATATTGGCAAACTGTGGGAGGCTGGAGAAATCTCTGTAAAATGTGGGTTCTGAGGCTTTTATTGGGGTAATCAGGGGCACACCGAGGATAACATGCAATCTGAGGTTTGGGAGGAGTGGTGATTACTGGGTTGTACATTCAGATTTGCTGAATGGAGAAAAAAATCTGTAATTCAAAATTGTAATATTTAAAATCGTTGAAAATATAACAGGGCTTTTCTGGGCAATCTTGGGATTTCATTGGGGTAATCTGTAGCACACTGTGGCAATCTGGTATCTGGGGTTTTAAGTCAGCATAGTCAGTGTGCAGGCTGGAGAATTTTTAATTTTTTAATTTTTTTTTTTTATATATAATCATTAGCAAACTATGGCATAATGGATCTTTACTGGAGTAATTTGGGGCTTTTATTCCAGTAATCTGAAGAGATCATTTAGGTACCCTGGGGCAATCTGAGGCTATACTGGGGTTAGTGGGGCATACTATGTTTTAGCGAATCTTACTGGGATTTTACTTTGTCATAAATTGACATTTACAGGCTAGAAAAAGAAACATTCTTTTTACAAAGTGAATGGCAAACTGCTGCATACTGGGGCAATCAGGGCTTTACTGTGGAATAAAGCGGCTTCTGTTTTAGCAATATGGCTAACATTTGGGAATCATGAGACAATAATGAGATTTACAGGGGCAAATTGGGCAACCCTGGGGCTGCTATCTCACCCACCACCCTCTCACCTTGCAGCCGATCTTACTGGTAGCATGGCTGGGACTAGTACAGAATGAGGAGATGGACATAGTATAATTA
Organism: Pipa parva; assembly: GCA_019650415.1. Taxonomy (NCBI): domain Eukaryota; kingdom Metazoa; phylum Chordata; class Amphibia; order Anura; family Pipidae; genus Pipa; species Pipa parva. The sequence goes on from WMED01003949.1 coordinate 19,670, forward strand.
TTTGCTGTGCCCCCATTGGCTACCCACCCATTTAGGATAAAGCAGCTGCTCCCCTCCAGTTACCTGTTGCTGAGGAGGAGGACAAGAAATAGGAAGTTCTGAAATGGCCCTTATTTACTGCGGGTGGCACTTAATGAGTTAAAGGCAACTCTTGTTTTAGATTCATTTCTACATACTGGCAATATACATATATTATTAGAAGAGAAAAAAGTAGAAGAGAGGAAGGGGTGGAAGGAAAAAGAAAAGAAAGGGTAAATGTAAGAAAAAAAAAAACAGTGGAAATAAAAGACCTACAGCCCTTAAACTGCTCCAAAAGCTTAACAAGCAGATCAGTCTGCTAATAGCCTTGTAAATGTATGTATGTATACGTATGTTTGTATAATTTTATTTAGACAGCACCACAAATTTACGCGGCATTGTACAATTCAGCAATACTAGTACAATAGAGACATGGGAAAAGTGCATTACACAATACAAGTGAGTAATTTACAAGTGTGAAATCACTTTAAGTGCTGGGTTGTGATTGACACAAGAGATTGAAGGTCCCTGCCAAGTAGAGCTTACAATCTAAATGGGAGGGAGACTTACATACACAGATAGAAGGATAATAAGAGCTGTAACAACTGGTAAATAAATACATATACTAAGTGTAAATAACTAGGTAAGGATTCAATATAATTTATACATAGAAATCGGTGATAGATATCAGTGCTTGTGCTCCATAAGGAAGGATTTTAGTTTGGTTTTAAAAGTTGAGAGGGAGTGTTCCTGGGGAAGATAAAGGGGTATAGAATTCCAGATGTGAATCTTTAAATCTTTAAAGCGTTCAGTGATGTCAGCGTGTAGGAGAGAAGCAAGCACGTAACAGTCTCGGCGAGGTGAATCGAAGGATCGCAAGGTGAGTTCGCACCTTGCTGAATTACCCCCTTGATGAGAATTACATCCAAGAGATAGAGATTATGGGGGTTATTCACTAAGGTGCGAATTCGACTGTTGAATTTGCAAACAACTGACTGCCATAGTAAATCCGCTACAATTTCCCCATAATAAAGTTGCGACTGCAACAATATTCTCATTATAAAGGCGCGACTGCGACAGAACAGGCTATTGCGACTGTCTTTATCTGGTGAATTTGCACCTATACGCAACATTTCGGACTTTAGTGAATAACCCCTTATTTATTTTATCTTTACCAGGATAGAATACATCTTTGTCGAATTCATACATGCTGATTCCATAAAATACATAACTATCCATAATATAACAGGGTCAGATCATGCTATGATTGAGCTATCTTGATAAAACTAGGACATATACTGTATATAGAGGGAGGGGTTTTTGGAAACTCAACAACACTTTTACTAGCAGATGATGAAACAAATCAATTAGAAATGGCAATTAAAGAATATTTTGAACTAAATAAAACTACAGACACCTCCCTACCAATATGCTGGGAATGCACACAAATCAGTCATATGATAATAATTAATTCAACAAGCATCCAACATACACAAACAAAATAAAAAGCTAAAATATAGAAGATAATAACTGAACTGCAGAATTTATCTCAAAAATGTAAATCATATCCTACACCCCTTCTAAAACTAAAACTTCAAGAAAAACGAACCAAACTCTTACAAATTATAGCTGAAAAAGCAGCATACTGTAATGTACAGGTGCAGTAGCAACCTGTGTGGAGTAGGAGGCTGTAGTAGTGA
>WMED01003950.1:0-21386 GCA_019650415.1 Pipa parva
TGGTGGAACTTGCACTATTGGTGACTGACTAAATACTTTTTTTCCCCACTGTATTATCTAAAGCTGCATAGGAAAAAATAGGACAAAAAGAGTTTATTCACTTAACAGATTAAAGATAACTATCCAGAAGGAATAAGAACAAACTCAAATAATATAAATCAGGAATTAATCTCAACGAGAACATTTTTATCATTACTTTGTAGGAATAACTGTCGTCCTGATATTTTTTCTAGTGTTTACTGGTCCTTTAAAAAGATGTTCATTATAAAAAAAAAAAGTGCATGAAAAGCCCTACAGTAGCCCCACAACCAGAACACAGAAATTTGTGTGATGTGAACTGTTTTTAAAAGGATGTTCAGAGGCAATTTATTCTTTATTTATTTATTTATTTATTATTATTATTATTATTATTATTTTTGCTTTTCTGTATTTCTTTTGTCATGATTAAAAAGACACAGCGAAATTTCTTTGCAGTATAAGTTTTATAATTAAAAGAATACTGACGGTAACCATGGTTTTCTTAGCCTTAAGTGTAAACAGGGGGTCAGCAAAAAAGAGGTAAATCCACAAAAAAAAATTAAATGAAGTTCCTCTACAAGTAATCTTAGAAAACAGCTGTATTTGACATATTAAGGGAGCCTCTTTTAACTAAAATGTACATATGTAAGTCTTTAACACAATAGAATGTACCATTGTACATGTAATGGTAGAAGCATTGGTGCTGGTCATGAGTCAGCATTATCTTTGTTCCTATTTTTCAGCGTGTAAGAGCACTTGGAGGAAGTAAGAAAATTAATAAGTGCTGCCCTTGTCTTTGGTGCAGGCTGACTACTTCTGTAAGTCTTTGGAAGATGGAAAGTATGGAGGGACGTAAAACTACGGAGGACCAGCCGGCATCTGACCGCAGAGTAATCACTGTAGTCTTTGTTGCACTTCTGATTGACCTGTTAGGATTCACTCTGATACTACCTCTTCTTCCTTCAATATTGGAGCATTACAGCAAGTCTAATGTGAGTATTAACGTTCTGTAAGCAGTTGGAGAACCTGCCTCTTGTCTCATTTATTTAAATAAGTTTAGGGATGCCTACAAAGACTGTGTCAAACTGCCAGATAATATTTTTACTGTTGAATTGTCCATTTGCTGAAGTGATCATGCAAGTTTTGTAAGGAATGTGTGATTATAAAGGTTTATGTTGGAATGTGCTGACATCACTTGGACATTTGAATATGATGCCTTTTCCTTGTTGTGGTTTATATTCTCCAGTAGCTCTTTGGAACAGCCTCTAGACCAGGGGTCTCAAACTCGCGACCCATGGGCCATTTGCGGCCCTCGGAACGCTAGTTTGCGGCCTCCGGTCTTGCGCTCCACCAAGTGTTTTTTCCGTCGGTGGAGCGCTGGATCTGGCACAGAGGGAGTCCTGGCTGACTCCCTCTCTGCAAAGAGGAGGGCTCCTGTGACCCGATCGGACACCACGGCCACCAATGCTAACGATTAAAATAAACCCCAATGTCCCCACACACTCCCACAATACTCCCACACACCCCAGTGACTCCTCAATACCCCCCAGTGTCCCCAGCTTGCCCCCCCAGCCATAAAATTTACCCCCAATTATAATAATAATTTTAAAAAAAATCGCAGATGCCCTAGTAGCCCATAAAGCCGCAAAGTGCTCCGCAGAGCCGCACATTACCCCACAAATGTGCTCATTTCCCCAAATCAGAGCTGCATATTACCTCCACAAAGCCGCTGATTGCCCCGCAGGGCCATGTATTGTTTTTAATCTGTTGTTTTCTTGTGGAAAACCTGATGCGGCCCAGCCTCACCCAGACTCTACCTCCAGCGGCCCCTGGGTAAATTGAGTTTGAGACCCCTGCTCTAGACAGATATGTCTTCTTTGCATTCTTGTTGCAGATGGTAGGTTGTTCTGTGGCACATTACACACACAGAGTAGAAGTGAATTTGCAGAACCAAACTTTTTTGTTTGCAGTACATTTTTATATTTCACCTTTGTTTAATTGAGTAGAAGTTTCCCAGGTTCTTTGACTGGCATAATTAAAGCAATGAAAAAGTTTAAAAAAAAAGTGTCACCATAATCTCATTAAAAATTTAAAGGATTTACTCCATTTATTATATGTCAACTCTGGCGATGTATCAGGGGGCACATTCTAATCATGGGACATACACCCCCTGAAACAGCAAGTGGTCACCAGGGGTGGCATATGAAATGAATAGTAAATATGGAAACTATATGAATGGGTAGGAAGATTAAAAATGAACTGGATAGAACCTTTTTCATATGCTATTTTCATTAGCAAAAAGGAGGATATGCAAGACTGCTCCTACCAGTGGGACCTCTGTATGTAATAGACTCTTTAATTCCCAAGCTGCAGGAGTGGTGTGGTTCTGTTGGCTGTGCAAATTCTAATTATTTTTTTGTCATTTGATTTTTACCCATAAACTCCTATGAGTAAGCTCAAATCTAACTGAAACAAATTAGACAGTTTGCTGGATGTTGGAGTCAGTGACCTCTATTCTCTTTTTTTCAATCATGGCCTGGCACTTAGAGCGATGTATTTTCTTGATTATATGCTTGGAGTTTACTTCACTTGTTCTTTGTTAAATACTGTTCCCTTGTCTGTATTATAACTATATTGTTGGACTGTTCAGCGCTGCGTAACCTAGTTGGGCTATATAAGCAAAAATATACATACAGTATATACATAAATACATTATGTAGAGGTATGCAATAGGCACTTCCCAGCTGTGTAATAAAATGCAAATATGTAGCCAAGAATATTCCTGTTCTCACAATAAACAGTGGGTGTCACTGTTTATAAGAGGGAAATTAAATGTAAGATAAACAGTAGCAGCAATTTGACATAGTCCGAAATCCATAACTATATGGGGTGTTAATGCAATGTCATGTCTCCTTTTAAGATATGATTTCTTTTACCTTTATGCAAAGACCCCCATAGTTATGGTCATCATATGTCAGTTTAAAATATTGGAGAGTGTGAGATTTAATTGCTGAGAATCTGCATTAGCAATGCAATTAAACAATATTATTTCTCCTAACCAGGATAATCTTTATCAGACAATACAGCATGCTGTAGACTGGTTTGCTTCTGCTGTTGGGGTGCCTCAGGAGAGAAAATACAACAATGTTCTTTTGGGGGGTATGTATAATGTAACAAAAATTGTTCTCAACCTCAGTTGATTGTTGAGCTTGTGATATGTTTTCTGTATTAAGTACTGGTTTATTGTAGTGTATGTCACAGGGGCATTCTGTAACTCTAAATGAATATACATAAACATAAATATACATAAAATAAATCTTTATATCAAATTATCCCTGAATTTAACTCTTTGTGTGTACATTTTACTATAATTTTTATTGAATAGATAAAATTGAACTGTCATCTAATCAAGTAGAAGTAAACTCCAGTGAAATATATTATTTTCATGTACACAACTATCACCATGCATATAATAACACCACTACATAACAGAGCGTCACGTCGTACATAAAAATATAGAATCACTGTTGAGCTTTCTTAACGACCCTTGATGAATGTAACGTCCAAGTAAGATCTTTTGGGATGTGGTCTCCAAATATCTTGAAATTGTCTACTTGCTCCACTTCCTCTCCATGGACAAGAACTGGGGGATACCCACATACACCCCCTCTTCTGAAATCATTACTTATCTGAAATCCACTTTTATCTCTTTTGTCTTTCGTACATTAAGCAACAACATATTTTGGTCACAACAGGGGGTTATTCATAAAGACCAAATTGTTGTGTATAGGTGTGAATTCGCCTTTTTTCCCAAGGTAAAGGGTTGTTTTGCCCTAAAAACTGCAAGGTGGAGACCTTAATGTAGATTTTCAGTCATAATTACAGTTGCGGGCATGCTTCACTTTGGTGTGTTTGGCAACTGTACCCTTGCACGCACATGTGCATATTGGGTATCGTTCTGTCAGGAGACATTGCTCATTCAGATTTAGTATATTTTTGGGGTTTCAGTGTTGAGATGCAAAAAAAAATATACTGTTTTGACTTCATTATTAACATTTTGTTCAGAAAATCGACAGAAATTTGTGATTTTCATGGTATACCTGGATAGCTGAAGGTGTGTACTTTCAAAGAGTATATGTATATATGTAATTATTCATTCATATTTATACTTTGTCAGGGTTATCTGCAAGGTAAGAGGTTGTTTTGCCAGAAAAACTGCAAGGTGTGAATATTAGCTTTATTTTTTTCTAAATTATCATAATGTGCTCATTTGAATTAGGAGGGCAGGAAAGGGTGTTTAGCGAGATCTATGTGGTATCACTGTGACTGGGAGGAACAGAGCTTTTATGATTTCTATGGGTTTCCCTGAAAACATACTTTCTATTAAAAAAAAAATAGGCACCAATTTAAAGAAAATATACATTTTATTTATTTATTTTTTTTTTACCCAAAATAATAAGAAAACAAAGAAAAAATTGCAAACAAGACATTGCATGTGAAAGCCCGAAGCCTGCTGAAGAAAGTGATATGTATTTTTCCTGGAAATCTCACAAAAATCATAGTTAAACACATACAGTGCAAAATGCTTAAAAACTGCTTGACAAAATGTGGTGAAATCACCTGTCACTGAAAGGGTTAAAACTGACTGTATTGGAGGTTTAGTGTGACTTTAGAAATTCTTTATACTATATACAACCTGAATAACATTAACAAGCATGGCTGTTTGCTATTTAGATTATTGAAAACTGTGATGAAATCTCTGCAGCCTCACATTAGGTCAGATGATTGTCATTAGCATTACGCTTTGTACCTGGGTGAACAATATTCAGAAAGTAAAATACTTTACAGAAGAAAAATGAATAGTTTACTCGAATAAGGCATCCACTGCACTATTAACCCTGCTAATAATAATATTTTTCTGTTATCTACTCTCTGGCATAATGTTCACAGAGAGTGTAATGCTGAATACCTTTACAAATGTTGCTGCCTACTTTGTGGAGTAGAGGCAAGCTCTTTGGTTTTAAGCAAATGCTGTGCTCGTTTCCTATTAATAGATGCACCATACATTTTTTCATTTTTAAACTTGTTTGTTTTGGTATAAATATTAAGAAAAAAAAGCTTATAGACTATTGTCTGCTTTAAATATTTGCCAAGATTTATTAAACAACCATAAAGTGATAAACACACTAACTAGTTAATTATGCATTTTTTTTTAGGTCTGATTGGCAGTATCTTCTCTATTCTGCAGTTTATCTCCTCTCCACTAACTGGGGCTGCCTCTGATTACTTAGGAAGACGACGAGCCATGATGATTACAGGGGTAAATATTTTGTTAGTCTATTCCACACATTGATTACTTAACTGTAAATGCTGTATTACAGCGTGAAATTGTTTTTCAAGACTTTTAGAATTTCATATAGATACATAACAAAACCGTAAGCCAAGTCAAAGGTATAAGAAAAACAATATAAACAAATGTCTTCAATCACACAGGCTTTACACACAAAGCCAAAGGATACATTAAAAAGAAAATAAAAGTGAAATGTCTTCCTTTCTTATGAAACCATTGGCTGCCATTAAAATCAATTGTTTAAGAAGTATAAATTAGGAGATGTATTCTTCCAAAGTGTTAGATGGGTCAAAAATTAGTTTGTGACCAGGTTATTCACCATTTACTAGTGCTCCACTAATTGCAGCAGTTCCCCAAAGCATTGCAGCAGACCCTCTCCCTGTTGCGGCATTTTTAAATGCAATCTGTGTGGAGTAAGATGGAGGTATCTGAACTGAATGAATACATCAGAAACTGATATTAAGGGCAAAATTTATTAAACTTGGAAAAGCTCGTTTTCGCTTTTCCGAGTTTATTAATCGGGTGAACACCGGAAGTTTCGTGAGATTTTTTTTTTTTATTGATACTTACCGAGAGAAACTTTTTCCATTGAATATATCCATGGAAAGGGTAGTCATACTTTACATTTGTGTAGTATGGCTACCTTTCCATGGAAATATTCAATAGATAAGGTTTCTCTCGGTAAGTATCGATCGAAAAAAATCTTGTGATACTTACCGCGAGAAACTTCCGGGTGTTCGCCTGATTAAACTCAGAAAAGCCGAAACGGGCTTTTCCGAGATTAATAAATTTCGCCCATTACCTAAATATTTAGGATTTTTTGCTTTTAGGAAGAATGAGAATACGTAGAACTGAAAATTACAAGCAGCCACATATTTTATTTGGAGACCAAGATTAGATAGTAAGCTCCTCACATTGTCACCGAGATTTGTTTGCATGTTTTGCTAATGGGTCAAGTCATCATATTAACACTCCCTCCCCCTAAAGCATTTATGCTACATTACTAGTTTCAAGCTTGAATCTCATCTTTTCTTCACTCTTTCACACCTTTCCTCTTTTCTTTCCATCTTCTATTTTGCTCTCACTATTTATTCCTAATCTTTTTTCTTTATATTGAGCTCTGTCTTGCTCCTCCTGGCTTGTCTTAATACACCTATAGGTCCTTGATGAGAACAGTAGTTTTGTATTGGCCAACTATGATTGAGCACCAGCTCCCAGGGGTTCGGTATAATGAAATTTCACTAATCACTTCCCAGGGGCTTGTTTTCTTTCATTGCTTCCATTTAGAGCAAATGTTACATCTGTTAACTCAAATTACTGGTGTTATTCTGGGTAAAGTCCTCTGTTTTCTCTGTTTCTACCTATCCTTGTTTCCCACTCAGCGCTCTTTACCTGTCTCTTTTATACCAAGCTATTTTGATATCACCCATAACTTTTTCTTTCTATGGCACTTCTCCTTTCTCTATTATTCTCAATCTCTTTCATCACTTTCTGACACCACCATATTCCTTTTTCGTTTCAACATCTCTCCTCTTAATTCTTGTACCACCTTCTGTGTCATACCTCCTTTAATTGAATCCACTTCTAACCCTTGCTTCTTTTCTTACATATTATGAGAATGCCTTTAACCCCCAACTTTGGTGCAAGACAGACCCCATAAATAGTTTCAGTGAAAGAGATCTAATATTATCATCATACATTTGGTTTGTTTTCATGTATTAGAGCTTTAGCTACAGCTTTTGTACATTATTTTATGTTAATGTCTTTTACTTCCAACAGGTGGGATTAATTATATCATATGCATTATGGGCAATCTCAAGGAGTTTTGGGGTTTTTATCCTCTCTCGCATTGTTGGAGGGCTAAGCAAAGGCAATGTCAGCCTATGTACAGCTATAATTGCTGACTTAGCCTGCCTAAAGAATCGAAGCATAGGGATGGTAAGTAGCTAATGTAGTTTCAAAAAATATGCACAAAAAATCATGTGTAATTGTTGGTAAATAAATGAGCATCATTAAAATGTTTTTACAAAGTCATAAGTGGTAAACATTTTTTTTATTCTCATAACGTTGATTTAAATAGAAGCAAGCATTCTGTTCCTTGAAGTAGAGGCTGTTTTACAATTATTCAACATTTGTAGAGAAGTAAAACAATGAAAAGTGAAAAGAAATTACACAAAAAGGAAGTATTGATGGAAATAGTTAATATACAAAGAGTCAATATTTGTTGTGGCAGCCAGAATTGTGATTGTACCAACAGTTGTTCACACCACTTCCAGAATTGGGCTGCAGTGGTGCCCACAGAAACATTTTCCATGAGATTTGCTGGTCCAGGAACATGTGGGATATATTAGACATATACTGTTCAACTATTTTATTTTTAAGGCAATTTTAGAGGCTTTAAAGAAGAACTAAAGTGAAAAAAAATTAAAAAACGAGTTAAAATACTTGCCTTATACAGAACCGGTTGATTACAGTCACAGCATGAGCTGTGCTGTAATTAGCTGGCTCCTGATGCTTCCCCCAACACTTCTTCACGGCGCTGGATGACTGGCAGCCAGCGCCACAGCTCCTCCCACTGTGTTACACCACGGGTGTTTCAGGGCTTAAAGATCATCACATTCATTGCGGGGGCCAATGAAAATGCTCCCCGCAATGAGCGTGATGACGTATGAGGCCGGGGAAGGAGAAGAAGGAGATGCGCGCTGATTTCTGTGTCAGCCAGCGCGCTGTGCAGGAAGCGTCGGGAGAAGCATCAGGAGCCGGCTAATTATAGCACAGCTCATGCTGTGACTGTAATCAGTTGGCTCTGTATAAGGTAAGTATTTTACCTGTTGTTTTTTTTATTTTTTACTAAATCTACTTTAATTTATTGCATAGAATTGTAATGTGAATGAAGATAGCATAATTTGTACTTGACATCAGAAAGAACAATGTCTTATTGATTTATACTAATGTAGAATGTAATGTAGTTTTAGAATATATTATTGCTGTTAGTTTGAAAAAGTTACAGTAATTTTTGTGCTTGTGTAGGGTAGTGTGTTTCCTAATGCTCAGTTACTATTTATTTCCTGGCAGAATAACAGCTCCCTATCTCACTTTATGGCTGAGAATCATATAGGATTTTCAGATTTAGAGCAACAAATATGATCAACAAACATAATTTAAAAGTACTGATGCTGAGATTGGGCTGTTTATGCCAAGAGCTGAATGACCAGGTCATCTGTAAATCTGGCTACATACACAGTAAGCAAATATGACCAATATTTTCAGATCTGGTCGTTAAGACATTCACTTGGACAATAGTTTGTGGTTTTACAATGACCTCATGCATGATCCAGTGTGGGTCATCGGAAGTCCAAATTTAATAATAAATTAAGTCCTAATTATTAGGTAGTAAAAATACATAACTGGATTAAAACTGGAAGTATCACGAGGAAGGAAAAAAAAGTATTTTGTATACAATTTCATAAAGGGGTCATAAGAAGACCACAAACCAGTGCCTAAGAGAATGTCTGACCAGATCTGAAAATATTGGCCATATTTGGGCTGCTGTGTATGTAGCCAGATTTACAGATGTCATCCAGTGTAAACAATTAAATGCATTTATAAAATGATGTATAATTATGTTCTTGCCTTAACTCTTTAAAATCTCTGATTCAGCTTAACCATTCAGAAATGTTTTTGTAGGGCTAAACCAATGCATCATATGCTTTATTAATTTGTATACAAATTCGCAGCAGGCTGTAAAAATGTAAAGCAAACGGCTGTCTAATCAACATTAATTTGGTATTGGAGTTTCACAGTAATAATTCTAAGCTAGTAATTTAAAAAATGTCCTGCTTTTTGGGTGGGGATCTGTGCTGGAGAAAAAACAAATCTAACTGTAGAAGCAAACACATTCTAGTTTAAGGATACTCGAAAATCTACAGTTGTCTGTTTCAGTTAATGATAATTGTACTGAGAATGGCTTATTGAATCTAAACTCAAAAACAAATGGAAGGTATTGGGTAGTCCTTATGCTTTTTGTAATATTATTTCTGTTGTGCTAAACATTTTAGATTTATTGTTTGTTTGAAAATGTGTCAGGTCGTTGGAACCTGTAGCTAAGTATGTCTGAGCACTGGGCACCATGTTTCACTCTCTCTGGGCACTGAACCAGGATATGACAAATAGGCAATGTGCTTGAGAGTGGATAGAAATATAATGGATACTGTCTGGGTAAAGGTCTGGTGGCCATGGTGCAGTAAATCTGGGTATAAATGGGATCTGTACCTTGTACTTGGGCATTAAAAGTCATACAAACTTGGTAACATAATTTGTAAGATGAAAATTAAATCATAAATCCATCAATTTCTTCCTGTTACCCTGCAATATTGATCTAAGGTAGTTAAAAAAAAACAAACTCATTAGTCAAGTCAATTCACTTTGTTAAGGAAAAAAATCCTTCCCAGCTCCAAATTTTGCAATCAGGATAGTTTTGTGGATCAGGAACTCATCTCCAGTTATCTAGTACTTTTGAACTTTTTTAGTGACATGACCTCTTTCTCAGACAGAGAAAGTGAGAATTTGCCTGTCTAAGTGAATATGCATCACTTCAGATGGCTGCACTCTGATTCCCTACTCCTTATTAACTAGACAGCAAATTCTCATAGAAAATCCACAACCGTGACAAAAGTAACGTCAGTAGCAGTCTTATGTAGTGTGGGACTGTCGTTAGCTGGCAAATTTGGCACAAAGCAGAATATGGGGAAATGGCGACTTCACTCCTTTACGCAACTATTTGCACTTTATCCAGTAACCCCCATAGAGTTCTGAAGTCTCACTGCTCTTACAGTAAAATAAAGCATTCATCTAACACTGTAGCAAAAGAAACAAACTCCCTACTTCTTTTCTGCTCTGATTCACGACTCGAATCTCAAATCGGAGGGGGGAGGGCTAAAAGGATTATTGACATTATAGCTCCTCCAATCAGATACCTTAAATCACAGTCTAGCAGGGATATGATTGGTTAAGCTATAATGTCAATCATAATTTAGCCCTGCCCCAATCTGACTTGAGATTCAAGTCAGGCATGAGAGCAGAAAAGAAATTTGCTTTTTCTACTACAGTCTTAGCTGAATGCTTCACTGCAACTCTCTGCTTCTTAAGAACAGTCTTTTAAGTAGAACTGGCAGGTCCACTTTAATAATCTTTCTGGATACTGCAGTCCACCCATGTCATTTATTAATTTAGTTGCCATACTTTGAAACCTGCTCAAGTTGTGCTATGTCTTTCTCATACACTGGTGTTCAAAACAGTACATAATCTGGAATATTGCATGTATGTTCCGCTAAAATTCCTAAATCTTTTTCCATGTCTGTTTTGCCCCATTTTACTGTGCAGTCAACAAGCTCATTAATAAATATATGTTAAAAAGAATTGGGCCTAATACTGACCACTGTGATAGTAACCCAGCCATTATATATACTGTAAATAACACTCTGCATTCTACCATTGAACATTCTAGCACATTTTGCCTTAAGTCTTGCCTTTTTTGCAGTGTTTTTGGGAATCAGTATCATGACAATTGTGTATTGAGGGTTTGTGTTTTGCACTGCAGTTGGTAATGTAACTAGTTGCAGTCTACTGGGCAAAGCATAATGTCCATTGCTACATACTTCTGGAATGTTCCTTAATTAACTAATTTTGCTGGCCACTGTGTAATTTACAGTCAGTATGTAATATAGCCAATTAACTGTTGGCCACTTCTTAATATAACAATGTGTCCACTAAATAATGAGTAATATATCCAATTAGGTTCAGGCCTCTAAGCAGATTAAAGGGGGAAATAAAGGCTCGTTGATCTAGGGGCTATTGTGAAGATGGAGGTTAAATACTTACTGATCACAATCTTTCCTCCAGCTCTGATCCTTGCTTGTTAGAACACTGAACTTGTTTTCTTCCACTACTAATACTGCTTGAGCACTTGCTCAACTCAGTGATTTTGAAGGGGAAGCAAGTTAAGGGAGATGCGGCAGTGGAAGAAAAGAAGATTGGTGGTCTGACAAGTGGGAGGCAGCATTGGAGGAAAAATTGTGATCATTAAGTATTTACCCTTCCTTTAGAATCACCTCTAGATCACCAATACCTCATCCTGTCACTATCAGTCTGATCTTTTCTGCTGTGTGAAGCTCTGCGATCCTCTATGCTTACTGCTCAAACTCACAGAGGTGAGAATGCTCAGAAGCAGAATTTTGATGTAAAATTGCTTCTGACCATGCTCACCTCAGTGAGTTTGAACAGAAAGCAGGAAGTGAAGAGGATCACAAAGCTTTGCACAGCAGAAGAGATTGGCTTGTTAGCAACAGCAGGCGGCAGTGCTGGAGAGTAAAACCCAGGTTTGCTGTCTCCCAAATCCCTATATAAAATGAACTTTAGTTCCCCTTTAAGCTAATTTGAAAGTGTAGTTTAGTTTTTGAATGGCATTGGTGGGAGTTTTTGTGCAATAGTATTTTTCTGTCCACAGATTCTAATTTGGAAAACAGATCCTTATAATAAGAGCAAAGTTGAAACTCAGTATTATCATACTTAATATTTTGCTTTGAACAGAGTTGTGGTACCTTGAGCTTCTTTGTGCATGTTGTATGCAACTGACGCTGAACATAGAATAAAATTCATACAAAGATGCGGAAATCCTGATTCTGAGAACAAGTCAGTCTATGGCACTCCTGAAAAAAGAAGCCAGAGCTGTAAAAGAAGTATTTTATACCTTCTGATATTAAGAGATTTATTTTGAAATATATCATGGTGATCTCACTGGAAATTAGAAATTCCACTTGCTGTTTGAGTCATTGAGCTCTGTGATACAGATGCTAATGTGAATATATCTATCTCATAACTTGTATGCTAAAATTCCAGGAATGTTAACTTTCAAGGAGGGACTCCTAAGAACTGATACTGATTCATTTTAAAAGAATGTGGGGGTAGACTTCAGAAAACAGTGACTTAGAATGGTCCAGGAGAAAAAACACTGCTGTCTGCACTTTCAGAACCGTTCTAAGAAAGCTAAAGCTATCAGTCTTTAACAGTTATTTCTGTTTCCAGTGTGTTTAAATCAAACCCAATTTACAATTCCAATTGTACTGACTGATATCTTAATACGAGAAGATCTAAATAAATGTTAATCATAATGTTGTAGCTGGTAGTAATACCCAACCTTATTGTCAAGTTTTTTTTATTATTATTATTATTATAATTATTATTATTGTATAACCTGCTCAACTGATTTAGTATGGAATTGCAAGCATGTTAAAATGCTCCGCGGAATCTATTTTCTCTTTTCGTTTTTTTTTGCCTTAATGCTGGGAAATGACTTGAAGGCAGTCCCAAAGCTGGTTTAGCCTTTACCTCTGGCTAAGCCCTGAAGCAGGAGTCATGTGAATGGCCATTCTTTTCTCATCTATTCTGCTGGGGTGATGATGCACAATCCTCATTTGTGGGGAGCACATTGTCACTAACCTGAGCAATTAAACTATCTGCCAATGAATATAGCACGGGTTGGGTTGCACTGAAAATAAATATATGACACCTTGAAGCTTGGTTGCGGACAGTGGATTTCAAATGGAGGAGTGGGGGGAGTTATTTGGGTTTTGTGTCAGGCTGCAGTAAGGTAAGCTTAAAAGCTATATTAAGTGAATAAAAGGTTTAAGTTCTTAAATGTTAGCCTTGTCCTTATTTTGGCTGAGCACAGGAGGGACTGTTACGGGAAACATCACAATAAGGGGCAGAACTGACATTTAAACACACTGTAATACTACAAGTCAGCAGGATGCTGTCATTGAGATTTCTCCATTTAGATCCTCAAAATTATGATCTTGTTGTAATCTGATTGTGGGAGCAATGTAAATATTTTGCCACTTCAGAATCCTCTAATTTTTAGGGCTACATACCTGCATAAATGTAAGTTTTTAGATGATTGCAATCAGCTTAGATGGTAACCTGTTCCTAACTGGGGGGAGGGGGAATTAACTAATGGTCGATAGGTTCACTTTAAAGTGTACCTGTCACCTCAAAACTAATACTAATTTAGTTTGTACTAATAAAATAAACTTTTTTGTAAATATGTATGTATTTAAAAAAAATGTACCTATATACTGAATTTCTCTCTGTCATCTACCCTATCATCCCAAGTTTTCTTTCTGGAGTCAGGTTGGGTGGGGCTAAATGATGATTGACATTATAGCTTCTTCAATCAGATCCCTGCTAGATCGTGATTTAAGGGATCTGATTGGAGGAGCTATAATGGCAATCATCATTTAGCCCCGTCCAACCTATCTCAGAAAGCAAAGTTGGGCAGACAGGGGAAATGACAGCATACCTTTAACCTATCCATTTAACTACAAACTGATCACAAATATTTTTCATATTTTACAGTATAATTTTTCTTTATAATATACAGTTGCATATAATAGACTTTTTTATTAACATAATGCTAATGTGTGTATTCTCTCCTTTTAGGCAATGATTGGTGTTGCTTTCTCACTGGGCTTTACCGTAGGCCCCATGATTGGTGCTTACTTTGCAATAAATGTTGCCAGCGAGGAGGTGTTTTATGTCCAGCCAGCAGTTCTTGCTCTTTTTTTCTCGGTTACAGATTTGTTTTTTATCTTCTTGTTTCTTCCAGAGACCCTTAACAAGAAAAACAGGGTAAGTGCTAAACAGCCAAAACCCCTCCTAGAAAGTCCCTGTTTCTATTATACATAGTCTCTAAATAAGGTAATGTAAACATGTCTTGTTTAATTCCTCATGAGCAAATAGCATGAGTCTGAGCGCTATTCTAAATGCCAGCCATTCTCAAAACACAGACATCCCAACATTGTTTCACATGTAAATTAAGGACTTGTGAGGTGCTGATACAGAGGCTTAGAACCACCCTCCATATTTGCAACTGTGCATGTGTGAGCCACACTCTGACTTATGCACAATTAGGATGCTATCCAACCTCATGCTTTAATGGGTATTTGAGGGGAATTTCATCTTCTCTTTCATCAAAGTCAGAGGATGGTATATGTATTCTATCTCTGCAGTCATCACCTGCATACTATCATCAGAATTGGAAATATTTACTAGATTTTGATACATTTGCATAGCCATAATTGCAGATGATGCTGTATTTTTGCCTTTGGCTTTGTCAGCCAAATCTTTATGTCTATTTCCTGCTTTTAGGGTATATGCATTATATTTGAAACACATGTGAAAGGTGTGAGGGTGTTGTATTTAAGGGGAGATATTTTGTCACAATTATACAGACATACTGCTGGAGTTCAGTCCAGATTGTGTAAGTCACCCCAGCAGCAGGCTAGAGCCTAATTAAAAAGCAGCTGGGAGAGCCAGTTGGAGGTGGAGTTGGAAGTCAGGAAGTGATTTCTGTAGCAGAGTCTGAAGATCCTTGTGAGTGAAAACAGTGAATAATGGTTAAAGACTCTGCTAAACAACTTGGCTTTGCAGCACTGTGAAACCCGAAGGAAACAACCCAGGAGAAGTTAAGGTACTCTGTTTTGTTAACCAAACCTGTATGGGGTGCAGTTACCAACTGTGTTTTTGACCAAGGAGTTTTTCCTGTGGAAATTGATATTTTTGAAGTGACCATTGTGTTGCCAAAGAAAGTCTGTGTTAAGTTTGTTTTTCCATTAATAAACATTGGAATATGAAATTAACTTTCTGTTTGCGGTGTGTTAAAACCTAAAGACTGCTCCAGCACTTGAGTGATTCCTATAAAAGGATACAAAAAAGTGCAACGTGAAAATGTAATTGCACTGTTAGTAAAACATGTACACCCTGCACCAAATATATTCATCACTGCAAAACATTTTCGGCAGGTGTGATTTAAATGTAGCAAACAATGGACTATATGTTTTTCATGCATTGGGAATGTGGCTGTTGAGTTTGACAACCTGCTGTAGGAATCCCAGCCATTCTATTCTTATAGAGCGTGTATGTGTCAAATAGCCCTTCCCCTTGACTTCAATTTAATTAACTGAATCCAGACTTGCTCAACATAGAAAACCCAATAAAGTGGTCTTATATAATCAACTCCTTTAGGATGTGTGAAACTACTATTTGGGAACACGCTGTGGGGCTTAAAGAAAAAGTAATTTTTGGTTTAATCTATTGGTAAATTAATACATTTAAAAAATAAAACCACAATAAAACTGAAAGCACTGGTGATAACTTCTTATTGGTAATCTGACTCACTATTAAAATGTTATGGGCTCCTACATTACTTTGTTCCCTAACAGTACAAGCAGGTCTTGTTGTTTTGCTATTCTGGACACAGCTTTATGAAGACCTGTGCCTCAGACCCTAGTGTGTGAGTGTCTGAGAAAGGGAGGGGGCGTGTCTAAAAAAGAAAAATGGTCTTGTACTGTTAGGCAACAATGCAGTGCAGAAGCTCATATCTTCTTAATGGTGAATCATGTCTTAACACTAAGTTTTATTGTGTTCCTATGTACCAGACCTAATAGTTTAAAAAGGGATTAAGCCAAAGTTCAATTCTTCTTTAATTACTATTAAAGCCGGTGTTTTCTACATTATTTTTCCAAAATTAGGTGAAAGTTTCTTGAAGCTGCTTCCTATGAAAACTGCAGCATCAAATCAACAAGTAATGAACTGCAAGTATAGATGATAATCAATGTGCCTAATACCAAAGGACAGGAATTCCTTCACTAATCTTGTAACTCAGAGCAGTCAGTCACATACTTGATTTCTTTTGGCTGATGCTTCTTTGATCAAAACTTGTACCAGTGTTTACCTCACTGAAGCATCTGTGTGAGTAAATAAGCCATAGCAAGTCTCTGTTTTAGCATGCAATCAAGTATTGTTGCCCCAGGGCAAGAAAATTATTCAACCCTGGATCTTCCATACCACATCCAACCTCTCTGCCTGTTCTTCAAATGCTGCCAGAGATTGACCACTGAATTTGTTGTTACCTATTTTCTTACAGCAGATCGACTTTATCTGGGAATGAGAATATTGCACTTGTACATTTACAGTTAACTTTTCCAGCAGTTGATATAGCTCAGGGGTCTGCAACCCATGGCTCTCGAGCCAGATTTGGCTCTTTTGATGGCTGCATCTGGATCTTTGACTGTAATGAGCGGTGCTCACATGCAAGCACCGCTTGTTACAGTCCGCCGGCTAATGGCCTGCAAGCACTGTAGAGACAAAACTCTCTCAGCGCTTCTGAGTTGCTAACCAATCCGGATAACCAATCCGGAGCCACTGACATCACCGTGCTTCTGGGTTGCTAGCCAATCCGGAGCCACTGACGTCACATATGACGTCAGTGGCTCCAGATTCAAAAGGGCTGAGCAGAGCCGCAAGTATATGGCTCTCTCAGCCAAAAAGGTTGCTGACCCCTGATATAACTTCTGGATTTTATTAGTTTAGTTTTTTCACTACCTATTAGTGCTGTAGGGAGAAAGAACCAGGCCAACCTGAGAAAGTTCTCTTTGATTTTCGCTAGAGTTTTGCCCCAAGTTTAAAACCAAATTTGGCAAAATACATAACTGGGACTTTACCCTAAGACTAGGGCCACATCTGGCAAATGTTGGGCAACCAAATGCATGCCAATAGTCTATGGACAACTATGTACTGTACAAATAGCGGTACATTGTTGCAGTGTGACTTACCATGAGAAAACGGATGCACAAGTTGTTTGTTGTGGTAAATAGCACTGTGATAATGCCCACCACAGCTGTATGCAGACACCCATAGGCATTTTGTATGTGTTTTGACAACAGCAATTAAACTCATTGTGTGACACTGCTCTAAGTGTTAGGAAACAAATTGACAAGTCAAAGGGATCACAAAGTTCTGAAATCTTGCTGTCCATTTTTTAATTATCCAGTAAAAGCTATCAAATTTGTGACTTTCTTGTCAAATTGTTTGTGGATTATTGACTAGCACAGTACAAAACATTTCTTTTTGGTAAATGTCAAGGGACCATGCACCAAAACTTCTAAAAAAGCTTCAAATTGCTGTTTAAAGGAATGTGTAGGGTCATTATACAGTGTAAATCCTTGCTTCAAGGACAGATATACTAACATAAGAAAGTCAAACAGTGACGGTTATTTTATTTGCTTACTGAACACACTGTTTTGCTCAGGGCTAAGGTACAGTAAGACAAAATACAAGTCATATATAAGGTGATTATCATTGAAATGTATTTCCTTTACTAATTCAGCTATATCATGTAGCACAGTGATGCTCAACCTTTTTCGGCCTGGGGGCCATATAAATTTCCGACACATGTCGGGGGCCGCTTCACCGCAAAAATACAAAAAAGAAAAAAAATAGAACAGATAAAAATTTATTAGTAATAGTATTAGAAACGTGTTGCTGCTGCGGTGTGTGTGTGTGTGTGTGTGTATATATGTGTCTGTGTCAGTGTGTGTCTAACATATATACTCATGTATAAGTCGAGGACAGTTTTTGGGCCAACAATTATGAAATTTGATATGGATAAGTCGAGAGTAAAACTTGGGGTTTTTGTTAGCATAACATATTAAAGAATTGTTGTAAAAATACAAGATAGCAATAAGATTTTATTTATTTCTGTCAGCTACAGTTTAGTGTGTGTTCTCCTTTAAAAGGCAGTCCCTGACTGACTGCAATGAGTGGATGCTGTTAACAGGCTTGGCCAACTAACCCCCTGGTGAGTTTATTCAGTGCTCGTGTGTGTGTGTGCTGTAATTACTTACAGATACGGGTCAGTGCCTCTGCTGTTGTGCTGTGTGTTTGTGTCTCAGCTCCAAGCAGCTCCCTCTAGCCTGCTGTTGATTTTTTTTTCTCTCTCAAAACTAACCTGACTCGTGTATAAGTCGACTGTACTATTTTACTTATACACGTGTATATACGGTAACTATACCAGTAAGGTTTTTTAACTTTAATCAATCTGCCTCATTTTGTGCCGCCTGCCCCCTGAGCTCCTGTGTAAATAGCGTGGAGCTGAGATATAAAACGCTTCTGCCCGCTTCCTGGAAGTCACCTGCTTTTTAGGTAAAGTCGCATATTCCAGGAGCTCCGGCAGGAGACCTTCGGTCGGCGGATGATAGTAACATTATACCCCAGCACACCGATGTGGGCCAGATGTAGCACCTCACAGCTGCTTCATAGGAAATAATAATATACTCTAGTTTACTCCAGATCAGGAGCCAGTGAAAAAGTATTCCTGTATTATGGTAAATAGTACTAGGTTGAAATTAAAATGTTGCATTGAAAAAATCCAATGGGATGACAGGTTGCATCAGAAAACATATATTCAAAAACACATGAAGTAAAAAGCTTGATATAAAAGTAGAATAGTCAAATAAACTAAAAATATTTACTTAATAAATATGTTGCTTAGACTGAATGGTGAGTAATTGGGGTGGAGCCAAAAGTGTTTTGGTGTGGTAAAAAGTCATCATGCATTTTGCCTGGTCACTCATTGCTCTTAGTACTGTTTAAGGCTGTTTTACAGTAGCAACTTCATTGCTGCTCAGAAGCAGCTACAAAATGTCACTGGTGTTACTTTTCATTTGCTCTTATAGCAGCGGTTCTCAACCTGTGGGTCGTGACCCTGATGGGGATCGAGGACCGCAGCGGCCCCCTTTTTATAAGGGTTCCTGCGGGGTGACGTCGGCCCAAAACGTCACCACGTGATGCGTGTACGTGATGACGTTTCGTCCGAACATCACCACGTGACACGCGTACATGATGACGTTCTGGCTGAACGTCATCACGTGATGCACAGTGACGTCAGTGCCGGGGGTCGCGGCTAAAAAAAGGTTGAGAATCGCTGCTCTTATAGGATAGTCTACACTTGTGGAATGTGACTGCTAATTTTGTGCATCGCATCTAGTAGTTGAAAATCAAAATATCTTTGAAATTAAGTTGAAGTTGCACTAAATTTGCACAGTTTGTTTACACTTTATGCAGCAGATCCATATAGGTTCATTTACATAGATGCAGCTACCAAGAAGCATTGAAATCAGTAAAACTGCACTGAATTTGCAACGAGTCTAAACATTTTCTAGTGAGAGCTCATGTTAAGCCAGGGGCAAACTGGTGATTATGAACACTGTGCTTTCATTGCGTGTTCACATGCGCGAAAGCTTGACGTTGCATTTTTTCTGGCGTATATATGCTACGCGAGGAATGCGGCCAAATAGGAGGAGCCGCAAATGCTGAGGGAGCATTCACACTGTATCGGGTAAGTACAATAGAAAAGCGCATCTAGAATATACGCAGTGTATTTTCTAGACGTACTTTTCTAAATAGGTGGCACAAAAAAGTACCAGTGTGAACCTAGCCTTAAGCACAAAGATCACAACCATTTTGTGGCCCCTTATCCAGAATAGTGATTGTGAGAATGTGGCTACACTGCATCTACTTCTGGTGTCAAATTTGCCAGAACACTGCATGAATTTTCATGAAATGATAAATCATAGCACCAGAAGTCAACACTGTTTTTCACTCTGGAGATCCAAAAAGAAGCAGACAGGCCAGGTAGTGAACTACCAAGTGATTTATTCACGTATTACCTTACATGTTTCGGGCACAGGGCCCTTTGTCAAAAGATAATGCAAGCTGTTTCTCTTCTTTTTGGATTCATATTGCTGTTTTGGTACTACGATGGACGTACTGTGGGAAAAGAGGCTTTTTCCGATCTAAGGAAAGATATTACCCACTCCCCTAGGAGACTCTTTTTACAGAATTTTTCACTCTGGAGATCAACATTCTAGGTGAGGGGGCCACAAAAACAGAGGAATAAAGGGGTGATTGCTATGCTTTAAAAAACAATGAGAGCACATTGTTTACAATCACCAGTGTGGCCTGGCCTGTGATATTTATAATCTGGTAGGAGAGATGACACTTAGGGAGGTAGTCATGGAATAATGGCAGAATGACTTATTTTGTAAATCCTTAATATCAACCCAAAAGAAACAATTTACAGACTAGACTGGGCTATCACAGGATCCTAGATAACCCTCCCGCAACCTTTTTCTTATTGAGTTAGTAATTGAAACTTGTATTATTAGAAGCCAATATTAATGAGCTAATTTGCCCATCTCGTAGGTTTCATCGGTAATGGCTGGCTTTCAAGGAGCTTCAGATCTACTCAGCCCAGTTGCCTTGTTTAATTTCTCAGCTGTCACAAGAAGAACGGACTTTTCTTCCCCTAAAAGTATGTGTTGTTCTTTATCCTTTGTCATGTCAGTTTAATCAAAGTAGAAGAAAACCTAAGGTGCAATTCAGCTGTCCAAAGCAGTACTGAAGCTTAGTTTTCAGATAGGTCATTGATATCTATTCCAGTTTGTATTCACAAATGCAGTACCCAAATCACAAATCTTGCATTAGGCCTGTGTCACACCAGTTTGCCACATGTTTTTTTCACATAATGCAACTAAAAATGCAATCAAATCTTAATTTCCATACACAATTTAGAACTTTTAGAAGCACAGACTGAGTTGAAACTTCAAATACATATGAGGCATTTTCATATTTTGGTGTTACTTTTCTTAACAGTAATTTTTAATGAGTGCAGTAAACTGCTTGGTTTGACCATGCCCTGAACCTCAAGACAATATGTTTTTTGTAGACCAGAGCAATAAAGCTAGGGCAAAGCCGTCATTGAGAAAATGCCTACCGATTGCTGTTTGTTGATTTGACAATACACCTGGTGGCTTTTTTCTAGATGCTGATGTATATGTTATATATCTGCTCCTATTGCAGGGATGTATATCCAATATATCTGCTCCTAGTGCAGGGATGTATATGTAATATATCTGCTCCTATTGCAGGAATGTATATGTAATATATCTGTTCCTAATGCAGGGATGCATAATGGTGGGTATTAATTAACATGTGATAATTGTATTGTACAGTTTAAGCCTTTATCTCTATACTGGGTCCCTTTAGAAATAGACAGAAATAGACTTGTATGTATGTATGTATAATTTTATTTATAAAGCGCCACAAATTTACGCAGCGCTGT
>WMED01003951.1:6585-21383 GCA_019650415.1 Pipa parva
GGGAAAAAAAAAAATAAATAAATAAATAAAAAAATCGGGATTGAAAAATGTCTGTCTTGAAATTTCAAAAGAAATCTCTGAGAACAATGCGAGATTTCTCTCGGTAATCTCAGAAAGACCCAGAGCGCTCTTTCCGAGTTTAATAGTTTTCGCCCTAAATCTGCCTGCCCAATCATAGGGAACAATACAATAGTGTAACTCACATAATCAGAAACACAACTTATCAGATATATCACTAATGATTCTTTCATATTGTCATTTCAGCATAATTCCAGATTGTATGCATTCTCTTCCTGGCCATGGGTAGGCAAGGGGCACTGGCAGACCCTACCACCAATACTGCCTCAAAGTGCAATTTCTCTAATTAGAGATTTAACTCATTGCTACCCAATGATGCTGTCAGTGTGGTAATAAGGTGCCATTTCCAAACATTCACATAAGCAAAAGTCTCTTGTTCTGCTGGGCCTCTGCCTACTAATGGGACGTGTTTCACTGGTTATGGCTTCTTTCAGGTGAAATGGTGGAACTGCAACAAGGAAACTATGGAACCTGCAAGCAATATAGAAATCCAAGTCGTCTGATTTTTAGGCCTTTGTTTTTAATGCCACCATTTTTTAAATAGGTGGGTTCCACTCATTTTATCCAGTACTCAACTACATGGCAATCTGCTTTAATTGGGGTGCAGAGATTTGGCTGAGCATCCTCATAATTGAGCAGTTCCCTGGGTCACAGGTGGGGGAGGGCCCAAAATCATTAAATAGATCAGGGGTCTGCAACCTGTGCCTCTTTTGATGGCCACATCTGGCTCTTTAAGGGAGAAGCGCAAAAAAATGTGCACATAGTGCTTTATCTTAAAAGATATGTCTGCAGAGTGAAAAGCCCAAATCACCAGCAAACAAAAAACATGAACAAGTGCTTATAGTGAAAATATTCTCAAGAAACGTAAAAAATCCCAGTGCTAGTGTGTTATTCACAACACTCTGAGTGTGGAAAGACTCACCAGAGTCACGACTGTTAAAGACACATAAGAAAACATCCAGCAATTGCACCAATTCAGGAGAGGTCTTCATAGAATTCCCACAGGCAATTCCAGCAACATAATTTTCATACGTAAAAATTCAACGTCAACAACAGCATCCACCATGAAAATATGGAATGGCAAAAGATCCCAGAATAGTGTAATAACATTTTATTAGTTAAATTTTTTAAAAGGAAAGGAGATATACTCACAAACACTGCTTTAAAAAACGCTTTTCATAAAATACATGTACAGCTTCACTCTACGCGCGTTTCACCACCCTGGATTGGCAGCTTCATCAGGAGTCCTACAGTTGTGGGAAGCTGAACCATTACTACGTTGGGAAGCTGCACATTTTTGAACTTTGTTTGTGGAACTATTTCCATCTTACATCCTTCAAGTGCTACAACTTTTCCGTTTTTTTAACATCTGGCTCTTTGACTGTAACGAGCGGAGCTCACATGCAAGCACCACTCGTTACAGCCTTCCGGCTAATCTCCGGCAAGCTCTGTAGAGAGAAAGCTCTCTCAGCGCTTCCGGGTTGCTAGCCAATCCTGACCCTCTGACGTCACATATGATTCTAAAGGGCTGAGCAGAGCCACACGTATATGGCTCTCTCAGCCCAAAAGGTTGTTGACCCCTGAAATAGATTCTATGTGCTGCTAGCTATATCTGACATGTAAAGAGCTAGATAATTTTAAACACTAGTTTAGTCTTGTTTATTAGGCTATTCTAAGTCACCTTTTACAAAGACACACTTTCCAAATCATTGGCCTCCATTATTTATAGTATATATTAATATTATATCCATTATACAGAGTCACTGCAGAGCTGAGATGAACAGTTTATTTCCAGTTTAAGACAACTGGCTGATAATGATGATTTATTCGTAATGCTTTTATAAGTACCAATGAATTGAAAGACTAAAAAAGTATAATAAACACGTGGATTCACATAAAGATAAATCTGGCCTAGCTTCAGGATCTCGTGCATACAGTGCACGCAGCTCACTTCACATTATAATAGGCAAATGAGTGAGGGTCTCTGTGCCAGATACTGAAAAGAAGCTATCTCTATCTGTGCATATTAATAATATACCTTTCAAGGCAATAAAGTACTTGACTGCTGTCACTGAAGCGCAGAAGACTCCGACATCACCATAGATGTTTTATTGTGCATTTTTTTCTGGTGCAGAAGCCATCAGTTCAGATGGACACACCGGGCAGAGAAATTTGATATATTCAGTATATGAATACTGAATGGCTTGCTTTTGGGGCATGCAAGGTATACAGAGGGTCACAGAATTCACAGGAGGTCATGTTACCTAGGTGTCTTCAATAATTATTTAGTTATCATTTTAAAAAGAAAGAAACCCCTAGTTACATGTAATAGATGAATTGTGCTTTAAAATGCAAATGTGCAAACAGCACAGTCCTAGAAGATGCAATACCATACTTCAATATACAGTAGTGTAAGAATAGTAAAATATTTGACATCATTTTGTATAAATCAACATTTGAGCAGTGATGGAGACTTTGTTTAGATGTATGTTTCCTACACTACCAGTGTGCATGTATATACTCTAATTTCCAGTAAAGTCACTGATATATCCTCAAACATGAAGTGGTATATTTACTGCAAATTGCTGCATGAAAGTGTAACAATAGGCCACCTCCCCACCTTCCAATATCCTTCAAAGGTCATTATTATCTGCAAAGTGATCACTTAATACTCCATGACTGTCGAGCCCACAAACAGGATGTTTCTCAGATGCATTTATACATTGGGAGAGTTATTTTGTTCTATTTGCAACTCTTCTCCATTTGTTTTCTCCCCCATACTGGGAAACTCCTTCATATGTATCATTGAGATCAAGTTCAGCCCCATCTGCTATCTTTGCCCTGACTTACATTGGCTCCTCCTTTTAATAGACATTTATGTTCATTTGCTTTATTGTTCTCTGATACATTGTGGCCACTGCTTCTCTCTGCTTTACATTTTGGAACTTACATGCCATTGTATACTAGATCAGCTTGGATACAATGGTGATGTCTGACATCCTACACCTGTCTCTTGGGAGGAACCTGCATGAATCTATTGGTTATACATCATGGACATTAGGTGTTTTTATGTGCATTGTTCCATGGGTCGCTTTGACATCCTGTGATATATATAGTCCTTTCATCTACTGATTATTATCATATGAATCCTATTCATCATACTTTTTTTTTATAGCTTTATTTATTATTCATGTGTAGTATGAATAATGTTGTTTTCTCTATTATGTATGTTTAATAAATTTAGGCATTTTTTGGAGTTTCATCACTTTTTTTCTGGTAAAACCCCAACTCAGGGGGTAATTCACCAAACAGCGAACTTACCCTCCGGATCCTTCGCATCAGTACGCATACCCAGTTATGCACGCGGACATTAGCGAACGCTTTAAAGGGATTCCAGTCTCGCGAGGTGACTCGAGTCTATGTGGTGATGATTCACCTTCTATAAATAAATATGAGGTCGTATAAGAAATATAAACGTTCAATAAATTACTCGGGGGCTTATTCATGAAGGTCCAAACAGTCACATATAGGTTCAAATTCTCCTTCATTGGCCACTTTCCACATAATCAGTGATGTGACAAATTCACAACCATGTCAATTTCTTTAATGAACAGTCTTCATGCTATTTAGGCATGAATTACACATGTTGACTAAATGCGAAAATCCACTCCTTCATTTTGATAATACAATATACTTACATTTACCTGTAATATTTCTTCATTTTCCTAGGAGACTCATTGTATAGGTCAACACTTGGTGCTTCACAAAGCAAATTGTTGCTAGAGGCCCAGGGAGAAGTAATGAAGTAATTTGTTATATGAATCATTCCACACATATAAGAGAATCAATAAAAAGCTGGAGATAAGATACAGGATTATTGACCAGGGATAGACCGCTAAGTCTTTTGTGAATTTAAGTAGATTTCAGAATTCGCAGTGGAAAAAGAAAATAAGCCACGTCTACACATGCAGTTTCTATGTCATTTTTTTTTTACATCCACCAGAGTTCAATTCACCATAGGGATCAAGGAGCTTGAAGCTGTACTTGTGTGTTTGTGATTATTGTACACACAGGTAGGGCACTTGCGTATATTGATATATAGATTTATTAAAAAAGACCAGCATATTTCTAAGTAATGCTTTTTTTGCACCGGAACGCTCCGGTATGGCTTACCGTAAAATTTGAAGACTGATAGACGCCTAGTGCATCTTTAGCGCCTCAGCTCAGTCACTATTATTTCCCAGAGTGCTGAGCTTTGCTTCCCTTCGCTTCTCCCTCACTGGTTCTGTCAGCGGGCAAACTTACAGATTACACCAGTTCCCTCCATCTGTCCAGCAGGAGGCGCTGGGCAGCACTCTCCCCAGGGATCACTATCGCACACACATTCCCGAACGGGGGTTAGTTTAGAAAAAGCTTGGGTGACGTCACGGACACCTCCTCCTGCTCGTCCCCACCGTTCCGAGCCCCAGAAAGTAAGTCCGGAGTCGGGGAATGGTACAAGCCACGGTGACTGAGCATGGGGAACACTGAGTGTGGAGCTGGGAGCCTTGTGTATTTCTGCTGACTTTGGGTCTCTCTCTCTCTCTTGTACTGGCAAATATTTTTTTCCATAAAAAGGACTGCTCCTAAGTGATTAAGCATGAAACAGCATGAATAATATGCCTGATGAAGAGGCCTTAGGAGCCTTGAAAGCTTGCATTTACCATCTATTTCGTTAGCCAATAAAAGGTATCACCTATACTCTCTTGTCTTTGCATAAATCTATGGCTAACACAACTCTAAATCCACATCATAACATACATCAGTATTTTGGTTCTTAACAGAACCTTTATAAATACACTGTTTTTTGCCTAATCATTAGGTCTTTTCCTACTATATATGTTTACCTGTGCACCTCCCTGAAATAATTATTTGATGTGCGGTGCCACACATATATAAAATTATATATGACATGTTTAAAGTTAGAATTATACAGTATGTCTGTCATCTTTATTAAACTCACAGGAGAACACAAATATAATTAAAGGAAAAGAACCTCATTTAGCAGAAGAGGCTCTTTTTAGCGGTAATTCTAAATAAGTGATTTATTTGATGAAATGCCAGTGTGAACTGGTATATGTTGTCTAGACATCTAAAGATGTGAGGGTTAACTTTAATGAACAAAAATGTCCCATAAGGAATTACAAATCTGTTCCGAGTGCCTGGTAATAAATACAGTGCTACTACTATTGTAGCAGTGAGAATTAAAGAAGTAAAACAATATTTTTGCATAGAACTGATCAATTGGATGCAAAATTCTGATTTCACTTGCACAGACATATCTTTAGTACAGTAGTAGCCCCTAGCCCTATTAGAGGGAGAACCCATTTCTTTTTAAGTTTGTAATTTCTCCCTCTCTATTTTATTCTGAACTAAACACACTGCACATGCTCAATGTACTATGGCTCCTGTAGGTGTGTAGTACAAATAAATCATAAATTCATCAGGTGTACAAAGATAAAGGGCGGCAGTTGCCCCCAAAATGTTGTTTGGACACTTTCTGCAATAAAATGGGAATTTCCCTTTGAAACACTACGGTGAGCAGCCTGGATTTAATTGTACTACATGAATTGTTTTGGGTTGGCTGGAGCCCCTCCTAGCTAGCTTCTGGTCAAAGGAGAGGTGAATGTGCCATAACTGTTAAACTTTTTCCTGTAGGTGTTTAACACTTAGGGACTGAGGCAAAAAAGACTAAACATAAACTGAATATATATCTGTCAAAGTAATCTAAAAGTAAAGGTCCGGAAATTAAGAACTAATCTAATGTTTGATTCTCTTTCAATCAAACAGAATATTATACTGTAATTGTAAGGTTATTAGTTAGACCAGGGGTCGGCAATCTTTGTAGAGGAGGGAGCCATTTCGCTCCCTCCTCCACTGTTGAAATAGTCTTCCGGAGCCGCAAAGGGGGAGGAGCGCCTATGCTCCCGATCACCTGATGTTTGACATCCCATCACAAGAGATGTGAAAGGCCATGGGCAGGTGGGAGGGCAGCTACTCAGAGCTGCACAATGCGGCTAAAGAGCCAAATGCAGATTGCCGACCGCTGAGTTAGACACAACCATGTATAATTGCCTCATTGCAACAAGGTAGATTATTAATCTGTTGTGAAGCATTCTGCTGTTTCCACTGAATTTTCTAGTGTCCTTCAGTGCACATCTCAACTAATCTATCATAGGCCTTGCCCAATGGCTAATTTAGATGATTTTTGGTGTTAAAGGGATGAAAAAAAAATCTTTAATTGATTTAGCTACATACCTCATGGTTCCAGCAATCTATTACAAGAAGGGGACATGATTACAGATTATTTGTTGAGCATGGTCATGTATTATAGCACTGATTTTAAAAAGATAGATATACCTAATACAGGGCTGTAAAGTGTTTTTCAAACTATATAATCTTTCATTTATTGTAATTCATGTCTTCTTGTAAAGGAAATTTTGGCATGTATGCAAATAAGACCCTTAAAACAAACACCTATAATTATGGTTGTCACCTCATCCCAAATGCATTGAAAATGTACATGCCTGCAGAGCTGATCTGTGTTAAGACACAAGCTACATGTGCACCTGTTTTTAACAGTCATGCATCTTGCATTTAAACTCACTATGCCAATTCTACATGCGTTTGATTTTTGTTTTGTTTTTCTTAAGTAGCTTTTACATATTATCAATGACTTTTCCTGTACATATTACAAACCTATGATAATAGATTCTTTTATAATGGAAAGAATAAACAGTTAAAGGAACAATCCAGCTGAAAATAAAAAAAATACATTTTGTTTATTTATGCTAATTTACACCTTTTATTAAATACGATTGATCAAATTTTTTAAAATAGTTAAAAGTCTTACTTGTAAAGAAGTTCTATACAGCACTTCCATGTTGCATACCACATCCTCAGACACCACTGTGTGCAAATCAGGTGATCCCACTCAGAGGCACATCTCTCTATGTGCTCCTAGTGAAGCCCTGCATCAGCATACCCTAGAGGTCACATGGAGACCATCCATGCCATACAGGGAGGATGCCACATTGTTGTAATGCAGCAGTTGCTTCAGTCCTGGGATTTGAACCCTGGATGTTCAATCATACAGGTGGTGATCTTTCCTCTGTGCTACAGTGCCAACTGATGTTTTCTTCCTTTCTAGTTATTAATACCTGATTCCTGTCCTGCCTGCTCCTATTTTCCCACCTTGCACAGGTGCTTTGTATTATAAGACTTGTTTACTCCCATCTGGTAGCTTGTTGCCAGCCAATCCCCATTAGGCTCTGCCTATATATACTCTGCAGGCTGGCTGTTTCATTGCCTGATCTTTGTTCTGGCTATCCTTGCAGGTCTGCTACTCTGTATGTCGCCGGTTTACCTGTCAGTATCCTGTTCCTCTGCCACCACTTCAGCACCACCAGTAGGAGCTGTGACCTGGGAATCCCCTTGAGGCAAAGGCTATACCTCCTTGAAGGGGTTAAAGGGGAACAAAGGCTAAAAATTATTTCATCTAGAAGCCTTATGGAGCATAGAGCCTTATGAAAAAAAAAAAAACTACAGAACATACCCAAATGTACAGTAGCCCTATGAGACAAGGGATAAATGCCTGTGCAGTGGTCAGCTGGGTGGCTCCATGTTTGGCTGTACTGTAGACACTGCACATGCTCAGTGTGCTTTGTCTCCTGTAGATGTGCCTTAATTAGGGACCAATGCAAAATAACCCAACTATAAACTAATTTCTTATCAGCTAGCTTTGCAGTATTGATATTTTAGAGATATTGGCGTTAAAGGGATAGAATTACCTAAACATCCCTTTTAGTTGCATGGTATTCAGTTCAGTTGCATACCACATGCATAACACCATTACCTTTAAAAGGGGAAGACTAATGAAATACACCTTAACCTCGGCTGCATAGCTTCCATTACAATCTTACACTCTTTTTTTGGAAGTGGAATATTGGCTTTACACATATTACATGAGATAAGAAGGAATCCTAAACTGCAGATCAAGTTCATCTAATAGATCTAAATAACTGTTTAATTTCACCACTTTGAAATAAAATTCCTAAGAAATAATCTAACCATATCATCTCTTTAACGAGGTGCGGCTCAGTATTGAATTAGAGCTATGTAGCTGTATTTTCATTGCCCTGCAGGATGCATTTGTAAATGATATTTTGTTAACGTAATGATCTGATCTGCACATTAAAAAGTCTTATTCATGAAGGTATGAATTTCCAGGTGTAGCAAATTCATATGTTGTTATGCTTGTTGAATTTGGAGTAATACACCTTGCTGAATTTGCTTCATTGGCACAACCCAACATTTTGTAAATGGATAAAAGTCACATGCATACGCAAAGTAATACAAAAAGGTGAGCCAGTTTGAAACAGTCATAAAATATCATATTGGATGCAAATTCTCCACATCATTGTTTGCTGAATACCTTGAGGAAGTGGTGATTAGACACAAATTCATACATTTTCATGGTAGCTTGTACTTTACTACCTAAGTATGGAGATGGAGCTGCAGATAATCATGTTTTATGAAGATAAATAAATGACAAATTATCCATACAGCCTGTATGTTTTATAGATTTATCACTGATAAAAGAATGAACAGGTAAAACCATGCCTTTAAAACCAATATATATAAAATAAACATAATGCAGGGTTGATAGGACACTAGCTCATTGTATAGCTGGACTGAAAACCTTTGCAGTCTATAGTGTAGTATCAAAGGACATTAGTAACAAGCTTTGCAGTGTGGGGGAGGGGTATGGTTAATTTCTGGTAAATACATAATATGAAACTGCAAGTGTCTTACACACAATCCAAATTCCACAATGCAGTGATCTGGGCTATAAGTTAGATTTATTTACCAGTTGTAACAATATATTTAAGTCAAACTGTTTTTCCCCACTCCCTTAGAAGGACATATATAGCACCACTGATGAAGGAAAGAGGCATATATAGAGAATAAAGATGTCTACCTCCAGTGGCAACTTTGCAGGCATTAGTATTCATTTGCTGTTGGTCTGGTGAACTTATGAGCTATTGTATTGAGCCCTATACATAAGGCACATCATTTTTAGCCTGTTTTTCTGAGGCTTTAGTTCACCTTTAATATTGTAAAGTCTGCACACATTTTCTGGAGAGGGTACATTGCATACATTTTCTGGAGAGGGTACATTGCATACTTTTTCTGGAGAGGGTACATTGCATACTTTTTCTGGAGAGGGTACATTGCATACTTTTTCTGGAGAGGGTACATTGCCTACTTTTTCTGGAGAGGGTACATTGCATACTTTTTCTGGAGAGGGTACATTGCATACTTTTTCTGGAGAGGGTACATTGCATACTTTTTCTGGAGAGGGTACATTGCATACTTTTTCTGGAGAGGGTACATTGCATACATTTTCAGGAGAGGGTACATTGCATATATTTTCTGGAGAGGGTACATTGCATACTTTTTCCAGGGAGCATTGTCTTAAGTTTCCACAACAGGTCAGTTTGTCTGTATGACTTAAATGAGCACTGTTGTGAAAGTGCATTGAAAGATACATCTTTGGGCTGGCATGTTTGCCTAATTCCCAAGAAGACAACATGCAGAGACAGTCTATCATGCAGCTTGAATCCTCACAACTGACCAATGTTAGAAGTGGCACCCAGCACAGTTTCCTCTGCCCGATGTTCCTTGGTTCCATTTAACTTTAGTAAAACTCTGTTTACCATAATTCATTACTGTATTGTATTGTACTGTAAAGTATGATTTTGGCACACATTTCATATAAACTAATCCAAAGATTTTTATACAAATTTGCTAAAATAGGCTGGAGTCATGGTGCACAGAACAGAAGCTAGAGTGGAAAAACTGCTATTTTATATTGGCCTATCTGGGATTCTGCATATAAAGTGGAGGGAAGAAAAAAGGAAAATCATGTTGGATTTGGCAAACCACAGTAGATGGGAAGCAAATTTTAAAGTTCCACAGTGCAAAATGGGTCAGTAGGCAATAGAAACGCAGTCCCCATGCCTACTTCACCATCAGAGCCAACTTACCCAGGAACCAAGCCACAGAAAGCATAGAACTCACTATCTAAGGAAACTACCACAATTCTAACTTTTTTTTTTAGCAACATAGCAACACGGGCCTATCACCATGTCTAAGGACTCTCAATAACATAAGTGTTGAGATTGGGTTCAAAGGACCAAAGTTACCATGACCACCAGCACCTGTGTGCTGCTGCCACCCTGCCATCAGAGTTTGCCTCAGCATACCAGAACGAACATGATAGGCATCAATATAACTATTCTTCTTCAGTAGGATTGGCAGCTGGCATTACCACTCCAATAGCAGTGGGCATCATGCCTCTTAATCCACAGCCTCCAGTAGGCATAGGCAGCATCCCATAATCCCATTCAGGATTGCTTTTATAAAAAGCAGATATATATTGTACAAGGCAAGCAAAAAAGACTTACATATAAACCTCTAATTACACATAACTGTGCCCAAATACCTGCACAAATATTCAGTCGCACACTGAGTACATTTCGTTTACCTTGAAACACTCTGCAAGAACCATAAAATCACATGCTGAGTTGGAGACTAAAGGAGACCAGTGACATGATGGCAACAGTGACAGATGGAAGAAACTTAAAACATCAAATGCTTGACTCAGCAGGATGCTTTATAGCAAAGTCACCTTCAAGGCATTAGCGAATAAAAGAGATATCGGATTAGAAATCTCCTGCCAAGGTTTGAGAACCTGAAGAGTGTTGTTTTAATATTAACTTTTGTATACTTTTGTATGTGTTATAATATCTTTTGATGCATAAACCGTTGCTATTTTCACATCAATGTTTTACCTTACCATTTAAAAAAAATCAATAGAAATTAAATATAGACATGCAACAGATCAAAAAAATGTATCCTTCTGTACTTAGGTCTATACATCTACCTATATCTATCTGCCTGTCTTATCAATCCATCTCGGTCCATCTATCCACAGCATACAAACTAAAATATGTCTTTAGTAAATTAAATCTGCTTACTAAAGGGATTGTATTTCAAGCAGCCTGTAGAGAGAACACTGTAAGAAGTTCTACAAGTAAGAGTAGATTCATTGAGCTATAAGCTTGAATTTCAAATGACTAAATGCATCATATAAGTTCTTCTAAAGTACTCAGGATAAAGTAATCTTTCCTTCAGGGGTTTACTATTTCCAGAAGCATTATTACTAATAAACACCATTCATTGCAGTTCCTATTCCCTTCATGTGCTCCCAGTATGTGGTAAATGTTATTCCGGTGTTAGGCTACAACTCCTGCAGATTGCCAGGATGAGATTGCAGCCACACCTTGACTAAACTCTATGGTTCCCTGTCTGAGACACCTAATACTTTGTTCACACTGAATATAGCCATGCTAAATAAAAGTGCAGTTATTAGGTTTATACATATACACTATTGCATTAAGAAGATGTTGCTTTTGTCTTCTTTTAAATAAAGGGAGAGAGTTACACTGATATTTTGTGTGGAGGACAGATTTTCAAGTAACAAGAGGTTTATATCAAGAATAGGCAGCTAAGAGCTTATCAAGAGCTAAATTATGGGCAGAATGACAGGGACATACAGGAACAAAGACCTGATTGTAAAATGGAAACTAAGAATGAAGAGCCTCGTAAATTAAAATTTGGAGTTTGTTGTTAAATAGTGAAGCAAAACAAGTTCCCAGAATTCCTACAGCATCTGGGAAGTGTACAGAATGCTGGCAGTTGAACCTGCTCAGTATCCTGACTGCCATAAATTGCGTTTTTTTAGCTGCAAAAGTGAGATAGATTAGCCTTGCAGCAGAACAAAATATTACTAAGGTGAGATATGGAAAGCAAGAGACTAGTAAAAAGAGAAGAAATGACAGAATGCATGAGATAATTTTTATCAGATGAGAAATGTTGATGTCATAATTAATATGTACGATGACAGTGTTTACTTATGAAATAAATGCTTCTAAAATGAGATATATCAGTAATATAATGTATTATGTTATGTTGTGATTTTGAACATGATTTCAACCAAAAATGCTTAGGAGTGGGGAACTAATATAGTGGCATTCAGCCTTGATTCTCTACTTTCCTGTGTTTAACTGCTTTCAAGTAACCCTTAACGGAGCTTTTGTTTGTTAGCGAATTACTGGAAGTTTGCAAAGATTGTCAAAAAGAAAGGAAAGAAGTCACTAGCTTGAATTAACAACATGCAGTTAGAATGAAAAAATAAAATAAGATACTTTTCAAACAACATTACACTTAAATTATTAATTAATTAACACCATGGGGATTATACATGAAAGGTTGAATTTTAAACTAAAGGTGTGAATTCACATCTATTTGCCACTTCTCCATATTGGTGTATTCCACTAACTCAACGGTTATCAGGATAACTTGGGTTTTGCAGGGCACCACAGAGGATTTAGCGCTGGCCCCACCCAAGGTGCAGAGTCTAATGCAGGGGCCGGCAAAGTACGGCTCTTTAGCTGCCTTGTTGTGGCTCGGAGCGTGCCTCTGAAGCCCCACCCATGATCGCTGACGGCTCTTCTGATTGGCCGTCGGCAGGTCATGTGGTTGGGAGAGTGCTCTCCTCCCTCCTACAGCGGCTCACAAAATAGTTGTTGCCACTGGAGGAGGGAGCGAAATGGCTCCCTCCTCAAGGAAGTTTGCTGACCCCTGGTCTAAGGGATCCTCAATCTTCACCCTTATAGGGGACCTAAAGCCTCAGAAAAACTTAGGCTTAAAATGATGTGCCTTATGTATAGGGCTCATTACAACAGCTCATAAGACCAACTGCAAATGCATACTAATGCCTGTAAAGTTGCCACTGAAGGCAGACATCTTTATTCTCTATATATGCCTCTTTTCTTCATCAGTAGTGCTATATATGTACTTCTAAGGGACTGGGGGAAAACAGTTTGACTTAAATATATTGTTACAACTGGTAAATAAATCTAACTTATAGCCCAGATCCCTGCATTGTGGAATTTGGATTGTGTGTGAGACAGTTGCAATTTGATGTATCATCAGAAATTAACCATACCCCTCCCCCACACTGCAAAGCTGGTTACTAATGTCCTTTGATACTACACTATAGACTGCAAAGGTTTTCAGTCCAGCTGTACAATGAGCTAATGTCCTATCAACCCTGCATTATGTGTATTTTATACATATTGGTTTTAAAGGCATGGTTTTACCAGTTCATTCTTTTATCAGTGAAAAATTTATAAAACATACAGATTGTATGGATAATTTGTCATTTATTTATCTTCATAAAACATGGTTATCTGCAGCTCCATCTCCATACTTAGGTAGTAAAGTACAAGCTACCATGAAAATGTATGAATTTGTGTCTAATCACCACTTCCTCAAGGTATTCAGCAAACAATGATGTGGAGAATTTGCATCCAATATGATATTTTATGACTGTTACCTTTTTGCATTACTTTGCGTATGCATGTGACTTTTATCTATTTACAAAATGTTGGGTTGTGTCAATGTAGCAAATTCAGAAAAGTGTATTGCTTCAAATTCAACAAGCATAACAACATATGCTACACCTGGGAATTCACACTTTCATGAATAAGCCTTTTTAATGTGCAGATCAGATCACTACTTTAACTGATATGGTTATCTTATTTCTTAGGAATTTTCTTTCAAATTGGTAAAATTCAACAGTTATTTAGATTTATTAGGTGAACCCGAGCTGCAGTTTAGGATTCCTTCTTATCTCATTTAATATGTGTAAAGCCAGTATTCCACTTCAAAAAAGAGTGCAAACTTATACTGGAAACTATGCAGCTGAGGATAAGATGTATTTCATAAGTCTCCCCTTTTTAAAGGTAATGGTGTTATGCATGTGGTATGCAACTGAAGTGAATACCATGCAACTAAAAGGGATGTTTAGGTAATTCTATCCCTTTAATGCCAATATCTCTAAGTATCCATACTGCAAAGCTAACTGATAAGAAATTAGTTCAGCTGTGCATTGCAGGGCTGTAGAGGATCTACTGTACATGTATCAAAGTGTTTTGATAATTAGCCCTGTTGTACTCAGCATACAAAAAGTGTTTGCTTTTAAATACATTGGAGGCAACCTTTAAATGCAGGAATAGTTTCTTCTGTTTGATTTGAAGTGAATTCACTATTTCTTTATTCTTGATTAATTTGACTTCAATGTCAGATTTCATTGATAGCTTTATCATGAGTTTACAGTCAGGTTATTTTGCGTTAGTCCCTAATTAAGGCACACCTACAGGATACAAAGCATGTGCAGTGTCTACAGTACAGCCAAACATGGAGCCACCCAGCTGACCACTACACAGGCATTTATCCTTTGTCTCATAGGGCTACTGTACATTTGGGTATGTTCTGCAGTTCTAAGGTCTGAGGTCCATAAGGCTTCTAGCTGAAATCATTTTTAGGTTTTAGTTCCCTTTTAAATAGTGCAAGCACTGTGAATACTCCAAAAGTAACAACTGCGGAGAAGCGCAAATACAACGCACCTATGGTGCCTTATCTTAATTGCAATATAATGTGAAAGGGGAAACCAGCAAGTCCCAATAGTAATGTTCGATATAAAAGTATAACACACACACCACATGCCAATCGAGATTAAAATCTTATGCGCTCACCAGATGTACAAACTT
>WMED01003952.1:0-21383 GCA_019650415.1 Pipa parva
TATTTATTTCACAATCACACTGGTTGAATTTTTAGCTAAAAAGTTACTGAATCGATTTTGAGTCACTGAATCGTTTCGGATCGGTTTAAATTAACTAAGATCGTCCTTGAATCATATCGGCAGCCATGAATCGTGATACGAATCGAATCGTTGTTAAAATGAATCGTTACACCCCTATTACGTATAAAACATGTAAATGTGCCAGTGTATTTTTCACAAAGCACTTTCTTAACAAAATAACAAAAAAGTATATTCCCTGCCTGACAAATGTTGCAACCTTCTGTGTAACAATCACAGCGGAGATTCTGCTGAGCATCCTGGGGGCTCAGAGAGCAGCCTGGGAATTCAGAGAGTAATAGCAGATGAAATAAACATTAGAAACAATAAATAATAAACTTTTTGGGGGCGAGATTAATGTTTAAATATATATCTAATATATAATTTATAGCTCCTCTTTAAGTGACTGTCACTTTGAACCTTGCTTTTGTTTTTAAGTTTGACAATCCCTAGGGCTC
This sequence comes from Pipa parva, assembly GCA_019650415.1. Taxonomy (NCBI): domain Eukaryota; kingdom Metazoa; phylum Chordata; class Amphibia; order Anura; family Pipidae; genus Pipa; species Pipa parva. Next base: position 516 of record WMED01003952.1, read on the forward strand.
CTATCCCATTGTAACAATAACAAATGTTGTTGTGGATATGTAACACTGAGAGTTGTGTGCTTGTTAAATGTTGTCTCTTGTCTGCCAAGATTCCGTGCAGTAATGGAAACACCACGACGCAGCGTTTGGTTACTAAGTGAACTGATCTCATTTCTGTGCTATGTTCGGCTACTATTTGCTTCAACTTATTGATGTAACACAGAAAAAGTCTCCTTCACTCTCTACGTGACCCCCACAGTAACACTAACAGCCCCTTCCAGTTGTTGTTATATGTGCTGAGCATTTGGCAAGTGATCCCAATTAATATGAATTTGTTTCTGATGATTGAATAAAAGATGATTGCAATGTTTTATTTTGTGGCATCCCCTACTATTATATTATTTGTCTGGATTATTGTATTGTAATGTTTTAATGTGACAGTCATTTTCTGTACCTTACTGAGTGCCTGGCCCCTCTGCACAATAACTGAACAATTGTGTAATGTAACTTGCACTGGATACAGAATAGTTTAGCGTTGCTGTTTAACTATTATTCATCTGTGCACTCATCTCCGAGTGACATCTAAACTCCCAAAGGTAAATAGAGAATGCTGCAGGCTGTCTCTCCAACAAGGGTCTCCAACTTGGCTGCTCATAGACAAAAATTGGGGGTTGTAGGCCACATTCAGTTTGCTCCCCCCACATCCACTGCTTCCTGTGCACAGTGGTCATGTATACACTAAGCAAGGAAACTGTCTAATGGAGATGCATGCCCACCATTACAAATTCTGCGGGTCCTCACTCACTGCTCTCTGCCATCCCAAGGATGTCACTGAAACACCAGTGCCCCGCAAGCTTAAGATGACAGCCTTAGGGCCCACATGTGAGGAAGCCGAACAGTAATTTCCACTTGACGTTGGACACCAACTATTCCCTATTTCTGGAAATCCCCTCTCAAGTGCATCGGAAAGTTCCACTTTTGTTGCACATGCACAAATTCTATTGATTGTATTATACAGTCAAATGCTGACAGCATAGCTCACACATTCATATTTAATGTTTTATATAGAGGAGGTACAACTAAATACAGATATTTCTGTATAAGAAATACATTACTTTTCTATGTTCAATTTACATCTCCTACAGTCACCCAAACTTGCCATGGGATGTGTTAAAGGGACACTAAAGCCTGTAAATAAAGAGCTATTTATTGGCCACCTAGTATTAAGTAGAACAAGAGTTAAAATGACAGATTTAGGCTTATTGATTTTGTAGAATAGCCATAGCATTAGAAGAAATACAAGCACATGGAGCAGAGGCTCTCAAATAATCATAGCCCCTCTTCCCTTAGTTAAGGGCTTAGCTTACAAACTGAGCATGCTCCCTCCTCCTGAAATTAATTAAAATGCACTTTCACTTGCTTCAGGAAACTGTAAGGGCTGGTACCGACTGATGGTTATTAGAAGGAGGTAGCAGCAAGTCACAGAACAACTGGAGATGACGTACAGACCCTAAGGTGCGGGGTCTAAGGTAGCCCCAGTTTTCACCTAGAGCCCCCACAAGGTCGCGGCCCTCAAGGCTCTAGTCCAGAGGCATATTAGCAGATATGGCTAAAGGAGGAGTAGTCAGGTCGTAGGATAAGGTTGGGGGTAGGCGGCAGAATGTCAAGGTCAGTATCCAAAGCAAGAGTCGAGACAGGCAACAGACAGGGTCAGGAGACAGGCCAAGGTCAGACACAGGAACAATAATAACAAACGCACCCAGTAGCACCATGGGAGTCCTATATTTGGGCACCATAACTATTGTAAAGCAGGTCTAAATAGTCGCTAGGTGAAAACGCATCCACGACACAATGCCATCACCGCTTCTAGCTCCGTTGCCTTTACATACAGGAGTCTTGATAGGAACACGCACAGAGTGCCATGAAAAACTGCGACCAGAACGCCAAGATGGCGAAAGCAACAGAATCCGATGTGGAGCAGGAGCAAACCGACGCATGTAAGTATGCCTCCTTTCAGAAACTTAGTACAAGGCAGCAGTGAGAGACTGAGAAATTGTAGCAAATCAGCTTAAAACAGTTCAGAATCAATAGCTACTTATTAATGTCAATGCTGCACACAAGTAATAGCCTGCACAGAGCTAACAGGGAGAGGGGCTTAGATTAGCCAAGAGCTTCTGCACCAAGTGTTTGTGTTTCATTCTGTTGCTATGATTACCCTGCAAAATTGGTCAACCTAAACCTGACATTTTAACACTTGTTGTATTTAATACTAAGTGGCCAATAAATAGAAAGCACTTTTTTACTGGCCTTAGTAATACAATGTCAGCTATTTCATTATGTTCAGCCTCTTTCATTTTAATGGGGGTCCGCAATAAACCATGGCCTGTTTAGAATGAGTGTTAAATTCTTTATTTGACATGAGTTAAGGCATATTTAATATTTCTTGGGAGCAGAGAGGCTTTAATAAATCCAGCTTCCCCTCCCTATCAACAGGAATAAAGCTTCCATTTTGGAAAACTCTACTGTGCTTCGCTAGTCAGCCGAGTACTTCCGTTCATAGGGAGAGCGTTTTACTGTATCTTCCTTTAAATCCCATGCAGAACTTCATTTATTTTTAGAACCCATGCGATGTGTTTTCTGTACATTTGAAGAAAAAAAAAAAGAAATATAAAACCACATTTCTGCAGGTAATTTGAATCTAATTTATAGGAAGTGAGAATTTCAAAGAACTAAGAATGTATTATTTAGAGCCCGTTCTCTGAACCTTGAGTTTATTTTGCAGTTCGCCGCTTAGTGTTCCCTGTTTATTTTTAAAAATGATGGACCTCGTTTTTATTTTCATTTCTCATGCAATACCTTTGCCACCAGCCAGGCCAGGCTCTTTGGCGTATAGGGATTACCAAAATCTACTTTTTATATTTCTAATGAGAATAATGTGTCACAAACCAACGAGCCCTGCAAAGAACTGAAATGTGTTTTAGCCTTCTAATCTGTTCTGGTGCACAATTGTACTGTTATAATTTTCTTTTCAATCAGTTTGTAGGTATTGGTAGAAAAGGATCAGTTTTGCTCTGTGCCTTGGGCTGCGTTAGTTATAAAGTGCAATAGAATTGCCATAATGTGTTAAATATATGGAGAGTTAGATATGGTTTCAAAGGAGCATTCAGTCCAAATAAAAACAAAATACATTTTATTATATAGGCTTATTAACTGCTTTTTGCCATTATTACCTGTAAAGAAGTGCTATACAGCACTTCTGTGTTGCATTCCCCAGCCTAAAATAGCGCCTGCGACTCTTCAGCATCCTGAGCAGAACACCTATCAGAAGTGCATTCCTTGCTCGCCGCACTCCTACATTCCTACTTAAGGCCCGCATCGGCACTTCCTAGAACTTAAAGGGAGAGCGTGCACTTCATGAATACGTCCTCCCTGTATGATGCACGCTCTCCCTGTCAGTTCTAGGAAGTGCTGATGCGGGGCTTCAGTAGCACCACGGCGAGTGAGGAATGCGCTCCTGATAGGTGTCTCCTGCTTAGGATGCCGTCGAGTCGCCGGCACTTTTTCAGACTGCACTTCTTTACAGGGTAGAAATGTAACTTTTTTTTTTTTTTTAGAAAAATTGATTTCCATAGTAAAGTTGTGACCACGTCAATAGCAGTGTAGTGTGCGACCATAGTTAGCTGGTGAATTCTCCACATCACAGAGTTTTCTGAATACCGAAATATGAGGAAGTGGCGAATTCACACATTTATGTGACAATTCGGACTTTAATCAGTAACCCCCCTTAGTCAAAATGCCAATTGCTAACTCAAAATCAGAAGGTTTTAGGTTATTAAATACAAAATTGTAATATCTTCTTTATTACTGATTTACCTTCCTTGACTTAATCCAGGGGACCATTTGTGAAAATGGAAATAATCTTCCACAGGGAATTTATTCATTTATTGTGCATATTATATATCATCCAACATCTTCCTTAGCTGTATTCAGAGATCTGCTATACACCTCAGTTCCTGTGTCTGATCATAACTTGTCAGGCTTCAATTAACCTTGAATGAATTGGATTTTGGGTAGATAATCATGTAATTACTCATAGGTTCCTTTTGTCCTGTGACCATGTTATATGGAAAACCAATATATATATATGTCTTTGGTTTTCTTATGGAGCTCCTGTATTATATAATGCATTGCTTTGTGTACCATATTAATACTAAAGCTGCAGATTTATTTTTCCTGTTGTAAGCCATCCAAGGATTGCTATGCAAGTACAGGGTACCCTGTTGTGTACAGCTGTTTAAAACATCCGTGTGTAATTTGTGTCAGCTTTGGAATGTGGTTTCCACACTTCCCTTTTATATCCGTAGAGACTTACAATGCTGTAGCCCCCCCCCCCCCCCCCCCCCCCCCCCCCCCCCCCCCCCCCCACTGGTTGGACAGACATGGCTGGAAGTCATCTTTTCACTTTTTGAAACCGTTTGGAACAATAAAAAGATCTTTAATATTCAAGGATAACTGCATCTTCATTGTTGCGCATCTTTAACATCATGTGATGTCCTTCAAGAATAACTGCATCTTCATTGCTTTGCATCTTTAGCTTCATGTGATGTCCTTCAAGGATAACTGCATCTTCATTGTTGCGCATCTTTAACATCATGTGATGTCCTTCAAGGATAACTGCATCTTCATTGCTGCGCATCTTTAACATCATGTGATGTTCTTCAAGAATAACTGCATCTTCATTGCTGTGCATCTTTAGCTTCATGTGATGTCCTTCAAGGATAACTGCATCTTCATTGCTGCACAAATCTTGATTGTATTAAGTTTTCATTTATTTTATTTAAATTCACTTTTGCCTGGAGCGTGCATCTCTTGGTGGACCTTCTTTGAGGTGCTAGGCACACACTTGCCATTCCATACAACATTTTAACACAGATAAATATACTACAGTACTTTGAAAATGTCGCATATGCCAGCTATTTGTGTTGTAAAACACATCAATCTCTACATGTTAATCTCTGCATGTTCTCCACACACACACACACACACACACACACACACATATGGTATGCACACACACACGCTCACATACTTTGGGATATGGCTTCTCTCTTGCTATATTGCATAAGAATATTGTTAGAGGATCTAGAAAAGGCAAATTCTATTTAAGACAAGCGGGCACTAAAGAACAGTTTACCTCTTTTTTTTCTTCTGACTTATTTCCACTAAAAGTAAATTGGCCAACTTCAATCTGTGCTTCTGCTAAATTAGTTTGTTTTCGGAGAAGTCTCCAGAGTTGCCTCTTCACTTTGCAACATGGACCCCCCACCCCCAGCTCTCCTAGGTTGACAGAGTATCAAGCAAAAAAAGAAAAAGAACTAATTTTTCTTTCAGTATTGAAATACGAGCATAAATAAATGCTGTCAAATACATTGTTCCTACCATTCACCATAACTGGTCTGGCATATGGCCTTAGCCATTCTTCAGATCACAAGAGATCTGATACATTTAGCCTCAAGACCTTACACGCATGCCGTAGCTTACTGCGTAATCTTTTCAATCAATCATCTGTAAAGAACAGCTGTTTGGATTAGAGCAGCATGTTTGTAATCGTTTTTTGGCTGTGGTTTACACTTAAAGGTCTAAAGTAAGTATTTATGGCCTCCATATTGTCCGTGCATACTAATTGGTCCTAGGGGTTGATTTTAAAACTTAACAGTAATTAGATTTAATTAATTTTAATTAATTTAGTGTGTTAGTCTAGTGGAGATGTTTCAGTAACAACTTAGTTGTTGTTGAAACATCTTCACTAGACTAACAAGCTAAATGCTTTTTTATTGTGAAAGACTTAGAGGATAAACTCGTCCAGTCTTAAATCCACTAACCGTCCATGGACTGTGCTTTGATGTGAATGAAATACACTTGCATACACGTTGCCTTCCGGAAGGATTTGGTGTGCAAGGGGCATAAAATACAGAATTGCTTTGACCGTATTTAGGATGGGACTACTGTTTTTATTCCCAGTTATTTTATCAATGGAAGATTGATTGATTGCTTCCATCTGGTTTATATTTACTACAGGAACTTGTTACTCAGCTCATAGTGCACAGAATTTAACTTACGCCATTAAACTTTATTTAAAACAAAACAAGAAAATGTTTAATAAGTTGTCGGTGGAGCGATCCCGTTTCCATCTTTTGCTGAAATGTGACTTCAGATAATAGGGCTACTTTATTTGACCTTTACAGTGAAATGGTAATCATCCTTTAAAAGCAAGATTGTTACAATCACAAGGGAAAACCCATCAGTTTTAAGGACATTTTTAAGAAAAAAAATGAGCATAAAATAGTGTTGTTGTAAGCTATAAACTTCTGGAAGTCCCTTGTGTGCTTAACATGTAAAACGCCCTGTACTTTAGTAGCCCAATACATCATCTAGCAGGTATAAGGACCATCATTTCTGATCCCTCGAGGTGCTTTACAATGACCTGCCTTGTGATCTGTGCATCAATATCAACAACCACCAATCAACACACTCATTTATTTGACTTGTTTTTAGTTTTTTCCCCTTGGATAAACTTAGTTGGCTGGGTTGCAATGATCCTAAACAAGTTAAATCTACCATCTTATCTTCTGCAGTTCCACTCCAATTACAGAGTTTCTAAACAGTGATTGATTTAGATCAACATCAGATTATGTTTGAAAGGTTTTAATGAGGAATTCTGAGTGAGATTTCAGTGAACCACATCACAGAATCAAAGGAGGATCAAGGCCTTAACTTTATTTCTGCGTTAATCTTAGAGGTGTCAGACTACAATGGACAGTATAGTGGGTTACCATCTGCTTGTAATCTGTATTTTCTCTCCTTGATTGCCTGAGAAATCCTCCAGGAACTCCATATTTTTTTTCTCTCCAATAACATAATGAATGGTTAATTAACTACTGATTAAAATCACCCTTCTGCACGTGTTTGTGCATTTGTGGTAGAGAAGTAAGACTGTGATCTACAACAGGGGCAGGAACTGATGTGAACTCTTAAATTATCTGTGAAACACTGCGTCGTTTGTCAGTATTATACAAATACGGAATCATTAGCAAAGATAAAAAAACCTTTGAATGAACACAGAAGGACTTTGGTTTTGAACCAGTGTCTGTGGTGTGAGCGAATGATCGCTGTGCGCAGTGTAGTCTCTAAATATTTCGATGACATTTTTTGTTATTTTTGGCTTTCACTACAGCATATTGAAGCTGAAGTGAAACAATGGCTATAAGGTTGGAAACACTTTTTTAAAGTGAATTTAAACCATCTTCAATTCAGAATCTTAGATGACGACAACACATCTACCTATAAAGCCAGTAATTTATTGTCTGGTTGACTAATTACAAGAATAGCTATATATATATATAATTACTATGGATTCATTCCCTATCTATTCAGACACTTATGATTATGGACTTATGGAGCACTTCATAATGCCTTGCATGCGTGTGCAGCTAATGCACCTTTTCAACAAGTGTCTGAGACTGCCAAAGCTGCAAATTTGGCAGCCATACTGTGTCAAATTCACCAGTTTTATTTTGGCAGGGCTCCTACTGTGCTGAATACGCCGTGCAAGAAATCTCCTCCGACACTATTCTCTTCTTTGCTAAGGGAATTTGCAGATTAGTGAATAAGGAGTAGAGAATTGCAACTATCAGACCATCACATCCCAAAGCGATGCAAAAAGGGTTTGATGGACGAATTCTTTCGTGAATAAACCCCTTTATGTTTACATCTGTATCTGTGATTTTGTAGATAATTTCTTCCCATTCACCAGCTTTAGGTCCCTTCCACATGTATCTCCAATAACAATCTGTACATTTGCTCAGAATGACTTGTGTACAGAGCTGGAATTTTCAGACAACCTGGAGAGCACGTCTAGGTAAACCAATATCACTGCCTTATTCTGCCTATGGGGAAAACTGTGCTCTGGTATATAAACAACAAGTTCACTTAAGGACTCCTACTTTGTATTCTACCTTTTGTGATGCAAGATTCATAACCCAGATGATTACAAACCAACACTATATTACTGTTAAAGCCGTCACTATTTTTCTATTCTGTCTTAGTATTAAAGGACAAGCAATACTAGGTAGATAAAGAAAACTGCCAGTTCAGTCAGTATTCTTCAGTTGAATTATTGATTTTTTTTTAGTTTATTGTCCTTCTCTGTCTAGTAATTGTCAAATATATACCATCTTGAACAGACACAAAAGAGCCATTGACCTCTTTCTCTCTCTGCAGTCGATGATTCTAGATCGAATTGTGAAAAAGAATCTCTAGATTTAAAGCAACATATTTATACATTCAATGGTGTCTCACATGAGACAAGGCATCAGGGGAACTGTCTTGTTCCTCGCTGGTTCAAAATTCCTTTGTTGTCACATGTAAGGTAGGACTTCTCCCCAGCCTGCTTTTAGGCTCCACGATAACTAAATTGTATGCAGAGACGCCATTCTTTCCAAGCAATAAGGAACCCAAAGCTGTTGAGTTGTAGTTGAAGTAGGCCCCCCCCCCCCCTTTTTTTTTTTTTTTTTTCTTTTCTCGCCTCAAGATAAGTCACAATTGATTCTACAGCTTACTCCAAATGGAAGCCAAGAAATGTGCTGTCGTGAGCATTTTAATCGTACCTTTTTTGTTTTTACTGTATTGGTATAATGAAGCAAAATCCTCTCCAAGCGTATCACTGTCAACCAACACTTTCTCAGAAAACGAGAATGTTAAAGTCATTAGTATTTCGTTTGGGGGTTTCTAATGATAGATATCAAAGGGAAGAAATGTAGAATGAGATGTCCAAATGAATCACTCTTCATCACATCCCCCTCTGCCCCGCTCAGAAAGCTGACGCCTTGGCTCACTTTGAATTTGGCAAAGGCAGAAAACAATATCTATTTCTCATCTATTTCTCATTTCTGTGAATTTGGCGCAACTGTTGTGGTTAGGTTCTAATATTACATGCGGTGTTAGCAAGCCAAGATCTGTTCTCATAAAAGCCTGTGTTTATGGTAGGTGCAAGGATGCTCACTTTCTGATATAAAAAAAATGTAACTCTACTTTATGAGATGGTGTACTTTCCTTTTATTGTCAATCCCAGTGAGCCCAAACTTTGGTTTTATTTACTTTTGGAGGAAAAAATAAACCACAAGGGAAAAAAATTTTTTTTTAAGTAATATATTCAAGGTCTAACAATGCTGAGCATTTTAACAATACTTTTTTGTAATAATGTTACAAAGCTAAGGGGCTCAAAATAATTTGCTGAAGTTTACCACATTTTATAGCCATATGCATGAAAACAGTAGAATCATCTTCAATGATTGTATAGTAATTGTATTGATTATGAGGTTTGAGTCAATCTCTCAAGTTAGGTCCTTTGAGTGTTTTTGACTGATCCCGTGAAAATAAACTAAACTGAAAATTAAGGACAACTTTGTAATGTACAGACTACAGTTGAGTGAAGAGTTGAGTCCCGCCTGGCCACGAATACTCATGGTTTAGGAGAAATCAGTGCCCTGTTAGTTCCAGTAGAAACTTAGTGCAAGTCCTGTTTGGGTTGGAGAGCCAGCCAAGACGCGGACTACCAAAGTCAGAAATGAAAAACTTGAACATATTGAAAGATGAACTGTTCCTGGTTATTGTTTGAGCAAGAATAATAATCATCTGTAATGAAACATTTATAATATAGAATATAAGTGGTGCAGAGATTACTAAAAATGATTTCAGGCATGTGATGTACGGATCTGATATTTATTCTGGCTTTGGTGGGACTGGCTGAGAGTTGGCACATAAATATTACATAATATATTTATTATTAGCAATACACAAGCATGTCCTCCTTCTATATTTTTGGTTTTTCTCTCTCTCTCTCTCTCTTGGACAAAACCAGCTGGTTTGTAATTTAAAGCCAAGCTTATGAGCGCATTAAAATGAGAATAAATAAACAACGCTGTATATTTTATAAACTGTTTACTTGGTCTACTTCACCAAATCCTCCAACAAAATTATATAAATGTCTATAGGGAACCCAAAAGCTGTACACTTATTTTTTGAGATTGCTGTATTGTTGTACAACGTTCTTTTTCTATTTTCAAGCTGGAGCTTTGTGAAGTGCATATGAACATAAGGAACAAGTTATTTTTCAAATTAGAATTTCCTAGCAGCTTCCACATAGACTTCTCACCCAAGCTTAGACTGCTGGCCAATTGTACTGCTAAATGGTTAGCAGTTAAGAGATGTTTGCTATGCTGCATCCTTGCCACCCTCTTTAATTCCTAAACTGGCAAGGTTAAAGGATTTGGGAAGCCAAGAAATCTGTGTTCTCCTTGTGTTACTGGATTTGTGCAATGGGGTATGGTAGTTGGCCTCAAACTAAGAATTACTGTTTTATAAATTATTCTTGATGTCATTTTGACATGATCCAACATATGCATGTCCAAAGTATCATGAAACTAGTATTCGACCAGTATGACTGCTTTACCAGCTGACGTATTAGATGGAAAACACAGTTACGTAGTGTGTAATGTGTGTTTAAAATGTCAACAAAAATTGTAAAAACTATTTAACAAGGGCTCAGGTGGCTTGTTTAATTGCCAAAGACTATGCATAAGGAAACTTTAGCGCATCTGTGAACTGTTCTTAAACTTGTAATGTGTTTTTCTTTAACGGCCCTCCACGTCAGTGCAGACTATAGGGATCTTCTATTAGTGGTCTCAGAGATATGACAAAGGAAACTTCTCAATCCCTCCTCTCAGCAGTATATCAGCCTCAGAAGGATTAGAGAACGGTATCCATTGGAGATGTAACCCATTAACTGTAACTAATTTTAAAGAGTCGCTAGGTTATCTACTTCTTCATGAACATTAAATGCTCAACAGTGAATTATGAAAGCAACAATTATCTTTAAGTTACTTTTGTTGTTTAGTTTAGGAAAAAAGTGACCTCTGACTCTTCCCATCAGCCACAGTTTTGAGGGTCTTGCCTCATGGGAATGAAATCTTCCATCCTTCATCTATTCGTCATAAGATATATTCCAGCTTTTGGATATCTGGCCAAACCACAAAAGCAGTTGGGGTGTATTCTGATTCTGAGCTAACCTACAAAGAATGGAGTTTCTGGTTTCCGTAATTGCAGAACGAGCAACCCTTTTTTCCACAGGATAATAGCAAATTGATAAGTTGCTGCGTTAGTAAAAGTTTTCTGGAGCACTGAAAATCTTTCCACGATTGTAGGAAAATCATTTCAGGACATACTGTGCTATGTTTTACCTAGGTCAGCAGTTTAATTTTATCTGCAGCTTTCTCAAAAAACAAAAAAAATGTAACTCATTTTGGATTTAAAATGGGGAGTAAATTCATATTATTTGGCCAGCGTTAGACTATAATAGGGGGCTATTTACAGATCTGTTTTGCAATGTGGGGTCCATTGTAAGTTCTAGGTCTGAAACTTGATGAGAATCAATTTGAGAATCACAATAAGAAAAGAATAATTCCATGTGATTTTTACTTTCAGCTGATTCAGCCAAATTATCTTTGTTTACCTTCGTTTCCCAAGGAGAGACTAGCCCACAGAAGAACCTTGTTTCCTGCCAACATTTTATGTTGCGGAGAAGAATTTGTTTGTTGTTAATATCTCATTAATAAGTCTACACCTAATTCTGTCATTACAACAACAAAAGAAATAGATGACGTAATATTGGAAGACAAAAAGCAATCTCTGTTACAGAGTTTAACGGCGCCGGTTGCAATAATCATCTCTTTGCTTCCAGGAACTTCACTCAGGTTTTCTCTCCAGACAACAGACTCATGAGATCTTAAAAGATATTTATAGGTGAATTAAAGCATTTTAGTACTAGGGGAATTCTTTAGGTGTAAATGAGCAAACAGCGATAGTGGTTTTAGATTAATGCGTTGTCCACTGACTCAATGCAAAGCTGATCTCTTCTGCTCTCAGTGCAGTCCTCTTCACTTCCTGATTCCTGTTTGATTTTTGTGGAGCTGAGTGTGTGCAGTAGCAGTAACAGAGTTCTGCTACTGCGCATGCCCAATTTGCCTTAGTCCAATAGGAAGAAGGAGGTAAAGAGGATTTCATTGGTGTCCGGAGCAGTAGAGATCAGCATTGAGAGCAGAAGACTGCTGGAGTCTAAAACCCCTACTGCGAAGTGTTTCTCCCTATTCCCCCTTTTAAGAATTACCCATAAGTTCTCTAAAGGAGAACTTGAATTCTTCTTTAAGTGATGTTCTAAGTTGCTGGAGTAGTATATTATTCTGAAAAGTGGAATGAGAGCTTTAAATTCTAAACTCTTGTTACTAACTGTGGGAGATTTAACTGGCATTTTAATTCTCACTAATGGGACACCATAAAATGTTTATTCCACAATAAAAGCCTATTTTCTTTTTCTTTGTTCCTTATGCCTTGCTTAAAGTAGACAGATGAAAAGTGTAGGAATATTCGTTGCTTTACCAGCAGGAAGAGGAAAATCCTGCACAAATCTGCTCTGTTGAATCTAAGCAAAGGGTAAAAGGAATTGCTGTAATAAAACAAAAATTACTGAGTCAGGAAATAATGTGTCCTTTACAAATAACCCCAAACCACCCTCACTGTTGACTTTTTGATCCATATTTAATGAAAGAGTGGGAGGCCAGGCTTTCCACAGTTTAAGGGTGAAGCCTGTCCACATTGTGCTGTTACAGTGGAAGATGTAATTGCAGTCTGTAGCCAAGGCATCTGTAATCCATTAGGACACCACTCAAGTATTAACCCCACTTGAGCTCCAGGGAGACCCCTTATAGTTTCTGCTGCTCATGGTTGGAGTTTTACAAAGTCACTTGGAGTTATAGAAATACATGCAGGAGATCATCTATATAAAATGTAGGTACATATACTCATCAACTGGAAGACTTCCAACCAGTCGGTGCAGTCACCTTTTGATGTCCCAGTGTTTGCGTACTGCAGTTTGAATTTTGGATTATTGACTGCCTAAAGCAATACAAAAATGTATTTGTCTTTGATGTTATCAGGTAACAAAACATTAATAGATTGTTAGGGCAAAATTGATGAAACTTGAGAAGATCGATTTCGACTTCTCAAAGTTCTTTTATTGTAAAAGACAATTGCACGATCGATACTTTCCAATTGATTTTTTTTTTCCCAGTCTAAACATTTCGATTGATGTTTTTCGATTGGGCACCTGTTTTTTTTTACAATGTGAAAAACTCGAGAAGTTGAAATCGATACTGTGAGATACAAGTAAACAAGACTGTCAGGTGCTGCTAGATGGTAAAATGAAAAAAATCTTTGCTGGAACTTTTTTTTTTAGCTAAAACAGAAGAAATTTCTTTATTCAGAAAAATAAACCTGGGGGATAATTTTGAATGGTGAAAATGATTGTCAACATTAGTAATATTTTTAAAATGTTGTGGGACACCCATAAACCCCTGTGTATAGTAGGGGGTCATTCACAGGGCTCACAATGTTAAGCATTGCAAACATTTGCAGACTGTTCCTTTGCAGTTTAAGAGGATGACGTCCATATTTTTCCTAGGGAGCATTTCTTCAGTCTCCTTAGCAGATCATCGTGCCTCCATGACTTTGATAAACGCTTTTCAGTTCCATTTTCGTGGCTGTTTTCATTTTCTCCAGAAACCCCTTTAATTAAAGCTATTGATAGAGAGAATGAAAATTACAAAAGAGAGGGAGAAACAGGAAGTGGGGAAAGGAGAACCCCCACCACCACCACCTTGAAAAACATCAGAGACATTAATGAACTGTTGCAGTAACTTTAAGATTTACAGAAGGAGAAACCTTGTAACAAAGTCTTCACCTCCGACTTGAGTCCATGAATCAGTGTAGTTCAGCAGCTGAACTGAATAATGAATTATCAGTTTGGATGGAAAAGTGATTTGAATATGAACGCAGCTGCCCATGAGATCATTATTTTGGACCCGACCCCAGTGGTTTCGGTTGCCAAAAGTACAGTTTTTATTTTTGCACAGTAGCACTTTTTCATGAAGCAGGATTGGAAAGTCTAACCCCTTTAAGTATTTTCTTTGGCTCCATCATGACTTTTCTTCTGCCTCCATAGAGGTGTATCTAAACCTTGTACTTCCAGAGATCCATCTTCTGCTTTTCTCTCTATGTCTGTCTCTGTCTCTCTCTCTCTCTCTCTCTCTCTCTGACTTTTTCCCTCTGTGTGTGTGTGTCTGTCTCTCTGTCTTGCTCTGTGTCTTTCTCTGTGTGTCTCTGTCTCTCTCTCTAGCTTTGTGTGTCTTTCTTTCTGTCTCACTCTCTCTCTCTCTCATTTTCCCTCTGTGTCTCTCTGGCTCTGTGTATTTCTGTTTGTCTGTCTCCCTCCCTCCATCTTTCTCTGTCTCTCTGTCTCTTTCTCTCCCTCTGTCTTGTCCTCTCTCTCTCACTGTGTCTCTATTTCCCTCTGTATGTGTGTGTCTGTCTCTCTCTCTCTCTCTGTATGTCTCTCTCTGTGTCTCTGTCTCTATGTGTGCCTCTCTCTCCCTCTGTGTGCGTGTCTCTCTCTCACACTCTGTATGTCTCTTTCTCTCTCTGTTTCTCCCTCTGTATGTGTGTGTCTCTCTCTCTTTATATGTCTCTGCCTCTTTGTGTCTCTCTCTCCCTCTGTATGTCTCTCTCTGTGTGTCTCTGTCTGTCTCTCTGTGTCTCTGTCTGTCTCTATGTGTATCTCTGTCTGTCTCTATGTGTATCTCTCTCTCCCTCTGTATGTGTGTGTGTCTCTCTCTCTCCCTCTGTGTGTGTTAAGCCTACTTATTTTGGCATGGCAGACATCTCCTACAATATATCAGTCTGCAGTTTGTGCAGATCAGCCTTGGGTAAATATCTGCAAAATTCTAAATTCTGTTTAAAAAAAAAAAGACCCATTTTATTTATATATATATATATATATATATATATATATATATATATATTCCAATTTGAGGTAAGGTTGGGAATTCTGTCATTTAACCTAACGTTTTATGCAGCCAATTTAAAGAAACATTCCACCTTCTGCTGCTGTGAATAGTGAAACCGAGCTCGCTGCCTGCGCCAGTTAAGTAGGTGAAAGCAGAATGCAGACTAGTGCTTTTGTTCTAATACTCTGACCCAAGCAGATCATGTACAGGCTGTGCGCTCTGGCCGGTATAATGCTTCTTTATTTTATATCAGCCAATTGATTTGTGATCTGGAGAAACACGTGTACTCAGTAGCATTTGTTATATTTAGTACGTTTCCTTAGAGGAGCAGGAAGAAATTCTCTTTAACAGATTTGCTAGCTTGCCTTCTTCTGCAGTGGAGGCTTCTGAGAAACAGCGGTAAATTGCTTTAAGGGACCAGTAATACCAAAAAATAAATAAATAATTCCCATTTGGACTGGCAACATGGTTATTCAAATACAGTGCTTGTTAAAAATGTTATCTTTAAAGTTCAATTCATGAATGTTATTGGTTTCTGTCTGTTTTTTAATCTTTACTGATGGCAGCCTCGTGGTTCAACATACCTCGCCCAGTTCCATTGTTTTTTGTGGTGCTTTACATAAAGCACAAGTTGAATATAGAGTAACTTGAAATGTATTGGAGACATTTTTTCCCCCTGGTATTACTGTTCTTTTACATAGTCATCTTTAATGCATTGAGTCTTCTCCAACAAAATGGCCAACTCAAGGATAACAACATGGTCGCATTCAAAGGCGCGGAGGCTTTAAAGTTCACTTGACATGATCGGCCGTGACATAACCACAGTCTTGCATGCAATTTTACTTCTCTTTCACTATTATTAAATCTAAAACTCAAGATGGATTCCAAACCCCCTACCATCGTGAGTTTTAAAGTGTCTTACAAGGTTGTTTGATTTAGAGGAATAATAACTGGTTGGCAGATTGGTGTTTGGTATTTAAGATTACACTAGTAGGTGTCCATATTGATGGCAATTCGTAGTTGTCTTCTTTAACTGAGTCAGAGTGGTGGGTACATTTTCTTAAATACAGTTAAGCCCCTTACATTTATACTGTGCGTATTATAATACGCCAGTTGGGAAGGCATCTATGGTTCGATTTATAAACAACTGTAGGTTAAACAAAGCCAGTTAATCAGAGTGACTGAGCCTGCTTTAGACACATAGGTCACTAATACTGTCCACAGTGTTTATTAGTCCCAGACAAACTCACATGTTTGTGGATCTGCTTCCCATGAAAAGCTGTTTAGGCAAGTTAATGCAGTAAACGGTGGGTGTGAGGGGAAAAAAGAGACTAGACTTAAAGTGTAGGTGGTCTTTAACAGTATTTATTTGATTAAAAGATGCGCAAAGTTTATGCAGAGCTTTATGGACTGGAAAGCACAAAATATTGATTAAATAGCTAGCGCTCACATATTTCACATCCAGTAAAATAGTTTTTAAATAAACTACTAGATGCTTCTTCTCTTACAAACGCATACTTGTTCAGTACAAGTTTAATGTATCTTAGGAATAATTTATTTATTTTCGTTATTAAAGGGACACTATTGCCTGTAGATAAAGAGCTTTCTATTTATTGGCTATCTAGTACTAAGTAGAACAAGTGTTAAAATGACAGGTGTAGGCTTACTGATTTTGTAAAATAGTCACAGCAATAAAAGAAAAAAAAAGTACTTGGAGCAGAGGCTGTAAGCTATGCCTAGCCCCTCCTCCCTTAATCAAGGACATAGTTCACTAACTGAGCATACTCCCCACTCCTGAAACTTTCACTTGCTTCAAAAAACTTAGTACAAGGCAGCTCTGAGAGACTAAAGCCTGGAGAAAATCAGCCTAAACCAGCTCAGAGTCAAAGGCTGCTTAGTAATTTAAATGCTGCACACACGCAACAACCTGAGCAGAGGTAACAGGAGGAGGAGCTAGGATTAACTGAGAGCCTCTGCTCCAAGTGCTTGTTTTTTCTTATATTGCTATGATTATTCTGCAATATCAGTAACATAAACCTGTTATTTTAACTTGTTGTACTTAATACTAGGTGGCCAATAAATAAAAAGTTTTTTTTTTTTTTTACAGGCTTAAGTTTCCCTTTAATTTCTGTTTTTGCATACACTTGTGGATTGTTACAATTTTAGCTGCTTTAACTATAAAATCATTTTATGTGTCACTTTCACCATAAAGGCTTGGGGAAATGACATTTCCACAACACAGACTTTTGTGTTCCCAAAATACACAATCAAATCCCTTGTGTATCAATCACGTGAACAAAAGCAAGTAAAAAAAAAAAGTTAAAGGAAAAAACACAAACAGTCAAACAGTTCGGTTGCTATACAGAACAGGAAAGATTACAAGTTGATATTTGCACTGTCTTACAGCACGGACACTTGGCAAAATAGCAAATCCCAGAAGTCATTGATGTTTTTGAAAATGCAGATTGTAAATTAAATTTCAAATCCCCGAAACCTAACTTTAAGATCTGTCTTGGAGCCATGAAAGCAAGCATATTTCCTTACAAATGATCAGACCGCAATTGACTTTTAGAAGTCCGAACCATTTTTTAGTTCCCCTTCTGTTCATTGGTTTGTTGACAGTGGAACATCACAACACCCCCCCGCAGCCTACAGTTTAAGCCGATTCCTCAAGGAAGAACTTGTGGTTTGTTTTTTTGTTTTAAAGTTGAAATTGGAGTTTGTAATAGAATCAGAGTAAAACATACTCATCGGATTGAACTGTGCAGGCTTTTGGATCAGAGGTTCCCAGTCTTCTAATGCCAAGTACAGAAAAGTAATATTTCAACTTGTAATCCTGCTGCTTTGTTAGTTCATGCGAGGCTCGCATTACTAAATATTCCTCTGAAGTGCGTATTGTCCTCCTTTTACTTCTCTTGTTCCTTTTTGTTGGAAGATTGGCTGGGTTAGATGTGTTTGGGTCCTCAGAAATTGATTTGGCTGATATGTTCAGTTAGGTGAAAGCGGCAGGTCTGAACCTATTTAAATTAAATAGAACTATACTGTGGTGTTCTCCAAAATATTGCTATTTTTATTAGATAACCCAGAAGTTATATTAATTGTGTGTCTGTAGAACTTCCACTTTTATTTCAGTTCTACAGAAAGAGCATGTATGTATATTAAGGTCCAAACATGGCAGCCTTTTCAGCATTTCTGCTCCACTCCCCTGCTGAGAAAACTGGTGTCCTGGGCACTGGCTTCTTCAGAGCATGTGTGAAAACCAACACTGAGTATATGCCTCATTGATATTTACTGTTTAATGGAACGTGACATTTCCCAGCCAGTCAAACACTGTGTGATGATGTATCAGGGTTCATTAGCATATTATTGAGGATCCAATATGGCAGCCATGAGATACTAGCACCAGCAATTCTCTAAGATAGCACTACAGCCCAAAGCTACTGATTTGCTGCTTCATAATATAACTGTTTAGGCTGGGAGACCCTGTACTTTCAGCAGATCAGTTATGGTTAGGGGACCTTAATTCTTTGTGCTAAAGCTTGATAATGTAATTGGACCTATACCAGTACCAATGTTTGTGAGTATATTTAAGAGTTTGGGGGGGGGGGGCAAATTTCCCTGGTCTACTTTGTACGCTGCAAAATCCTTAGAGCAAAAATATTCAACCATATGATTAATATACCCAGACTTTTTCTGTTTGGCAATGGAAAATCCCTAATTATTTTGTCTTTCTGTACAGTTTCTCTCCCTGTTGTAATTATACAATTCTCTGCCGGGTATAGACATTGCCAGGTGCTGGCAATCACCCAAATGAATTTACATGTATTTACAAGAGACGAAAGGCAGTACAACCTGCTGCTTCGTTCTCTCTTCTTGTGGTCCGTTCATCAAGGAGGTCTGTTTTGCACTAAAAGTTCATGAATATTCAGCGTCGGCTGCACAATAAATCTATTGGTGGGACAAGAATAGACTTTTGATGTTGGGTTAAGTAACTAATGAGCGCAGCTGCTTCATACAATATGGGAATTCTCTTTGAATGGGGTTCTTAACTGTTCGATGGGTGCAGGATGGTGCTCTGCTGATGTTATAGAAACTGCTGTGTGTAAAGGTTGGGGAAAGCATTAGGAAAATAAGCTTTTGTTTTCCTGCAGTTGTTATTGTGATATTACCTGCTTCTTCGCTTACCAGATAATACATTTTACATAATGTGGAACGATTGCAAGCTTTTTGGTTTCCACGCAAATCCTGCATTCGCTGCCTGTTATAAAATCCAGTGATCTGTTATTTTATGGATATAGTTGTAACAGTTAGCGCGGGGGGACTAAACCACTTAGGCTTAGTAATGAAAGTGAGAATTCGGTCGAAGTACATTGGCATCACTTTGGGTTGTAATGCTTACATAGTCGTGAATTCGCTACTCCTTATTCACTAAGGGGCCCATTCCCTTAGTGAAGAAGCAAACAGCATTGGGCGCAATTTCTTGCGTAAAGCAACGTAGTCAGTTGGATATCAACCCCCACTTTTATCTGGCGAAGTAAAACTCTCCACTTGTTAAATTTGCCTCAGCTTCCAATCATCCAGGTTGCTATATTATGACTGTAACTATAGTATCAGAGATTCTGGGAACTTGAGCGCTCAGCTGCATTAAATGCATCCTGTAGCGGAATTCCATTCAGTAGATCCGGAGACCTTCCAATTAATCTCTTCTAACAACAATAGGTGCACATGGGGCTGTTGGGTAGGAGTTATCAGAGGGAAAATATTTTCCTGGATTTAAAGTAGATTAAAAAGGGAAAAAGGTCCAGTAAATGGAATTCTTTGACTCCCAAATGAATGTTCTTTCCCCCCCCCCCCTCCAGGGTGAACATGAAGAGAAATCTCCTGGCAGGTTTGTATTGTTTATACTTAATCTCAATGAAAACAGTTGTGAATTTACAGGTATTTCGGTTCCTGGCGCTGGCAGTGAAGCAGCTTCTGCATTAACATCATCGGGGAGGGTCCCCGTCACTCAGCGCTGTGTTGTGTCTACGTTTCCAAAACAAATACTTAAAAAAATAAAAAGAAACTGCTTATTAAGGAATACAAAAGTATACAGGCAGATAGTGATTATTATCTAATGCAATAGAAAGATTGAATTGAAATGTTAGTATTATGGAATTATGGGACTGTGCTTGGGAATGCTGGGGATTGAACCATGCACATTTTAACCTACCTCTGAGTCGTGTAAGGTTTGGTTCAGCTGCTGTTTTACAGTTTCTGAAAGATTGGATTCAATTGTAACATTGTATCCAGCTGCTGCTTGTAATAATTACATAGTACAAATTGGTGATATGACAAAAAAAACAAACGTAGATTTCTCTAAAACAGGCTGTTCATCCAGTTAGTGTGTGTATAAAAATACACATTTTATAAATAAAAATATTCATACATACAAATACTAGCCAATTCCTGGGCCCTTTCATGCTGTACATCTGGAAGAAGTGTCGTCATGCTGCTGTGATGCAGTCAGGTTGGTTTTAATTAGTTTTGAGAAAGAAATTAAAACTATGACAAATGAAATGTAAATTGCTTCCAACAAACCTTGTGCCACTTTCAAGCTATCGTGTTTGATATGAGCATGTCAAAAGGATTTAGCAGGTCTAATATCTTGCGTTAAAGCTATTAATATATACTTCCCCACAACACACAATGGTGTTTACTCACGAAAGTTTGAATTCTACTGATTGAATTTGCATCATTTTGGGTCGCTATGCTCCGAAGGTCCCAAGTTTACTTGTCTTTATTTACTAAGAGGCGGATTCCCATAGGAATCTTTTATAGTGCAGCATAGTCAGTCAAGCAATATTAAGATGCAGAGTGATGTGAATTCCACCAGTGAGTGCAGTGACATCATCCTCACAATGTGCCACTAACTGTATATAAGTGAATATTACAT